>CM060831.1:118732500-118925000 GCA_030762175.1 Metallyticus violacea
CGAAACTTTTTGGGGTCTTTATTTATTGTACTTCTATTCTATTCTTATAAACGATATTTTATGATAAAATAATTACTGATCTTCGTATTCAGTATAGAGTATTTTATAGATAACAGTAGTATTTGGATGATTTTAAGTGATAAATCACTTTAAGGCATTCTCTGCCAATTTTTCGCCGCCACGGGTGGCCGAGGTCGTTAAGGCGCGGGCTCGTGAGCGGGAGGTCTGTGGTTCAAATCCCGTCAGGACCGTCCTCCCTAACAGATTTTTCCAGGTTTTCTTCAATCCTCAAAAATGGCAAATGGCGAGGAGGTACCCTAAACTTAGGTTTGGAACGATTCCTTCCTTAAAAATAAATCCTTTTCCAATATATCATTTCATTTCATGTATCACGAATGTTCATCGCCTGTGGTGCCTCTGTAGCAAAAACGGTTATTAAACACTATTCATTCATTTATTCTGCCAATTTTAAATCATAAAAATACTTTCTCTGCATATTTATTTTTATGTATGGAAATTTTATTATTGTACTATATGCATTTATGTAACATCTATTAATAAACATAGAACAAATTTTAGATGCTCCATATAGTGTTGAAGGATTGGGGAAATGACTGTAAAAGAGGAAGTTTTTTACAACGGTAGTTTTCAGTAAAATTATATTTAAAACATTTAAATCTATAAATTTTTATCTGTTTCTAAGTTCACAAATTGCATTACTAAATTTATGTTTATTAAACGTCCACATTTCAATATAATTTTAATAATTAAAATAAATTTTATGTGAAAATAACATAATATTAATAATTAAATTATTCATTAAAACTTTCCAAGGAATGAAAACATTGTTGTAATAGCCATATATTAATAATAAAAATGTATGGACAAAAATACTAATGCTTTCTTTTAACACATTAATGAGTAACTAGCTCACAAATAATACTCTTTTCCTTGTAAAGTTCAGATTTAAAATATTTTCTTTGAACTAGTTCCTTCGCTCTCTTTTCAGAAATTAAAGTAATGCCCTTGACTGTCAGTTACATTTCTTTTCGGCTTGCGTGGTATATTTATGTTCTTTTAACATACTTTTGTGCTAGTAAATGTTAATGTCTGACAAAACCGGCCACACATAGTTTACCACTGTCTCCTTAATTTTACAATTTTCTTCTTCCAAAGCTTTGCATATCACATCCTTTAGGTTCGTCTTATTTCTTTCATAACTTTTAATTGATGCAATAAATTCATCAAAGTTAAAATCAGTATTGTATTCATCATCTGTGCAAGAGAAATATTTATCGCATGCATATAATCAGATATCAATTCAAACAAAGCTAAGAACAAACTTAAAAAGTTATTGTTGTTAAAATTATTACAATATCACAATGGGGTCTGAGATTGCTGATAAATTCACAAACGTAATGGGTTTGGAAAGCTCGGACCCTCGAGTAATATTTATTAAGACTATTGCAGTAATAGAATAAGACTTTAAATATAGTTCCCCTAAACTTGGACTACAATATTGTAATAATTGTACATTTTTGTTATGAATATCTAAGCATTTCAAGTCATCTAGCAACAGACGAATGTCGATTATCAGTAATGCCAATAGAGAAGAGCCAAATGTGGGTTTAGGACATTTCAGAATAGAATAAAAATAAAAATAAAATATATTCGAAACTCGCGCACAGATTATTAACAATTATATAAAATGTTATACTTATTTATGAATAAGCTACCTATTCAGAAACCGTGATAATGAAACAAACGAAAGTCGAGCATAAAAATCACTACCGTTCGATTTAGTAATACCAACTGAGAAAAACAAAACAGAAATAACATTTTATCATTCTGAACAACGTGTTTATTACGATTTATGGTTGGTTAGGCAGATTTTGTTACATCATTTATAAAATAATTTCAGACGGTTTGGCTGAATTCGCAAAACAATTGCTCGAGTGAATACACATTAAGTTAGTTATATTTACAATTACTGAAAACACAGAAAAGTGGCTACGCTAATCACAAGACAAATGCACATCGCGTGATAAAACGGATTTGATAAAACTTTTTGATAATGCCACTGCAATATCCCACTGTGATTAGAACTTTGTTTCGTTTCATTGATGGATTTCACATAAGTGAAATAGTCCATATATGTTCTGTGGAAAAAGCGCAATTTGATATAACTGTAAAAAATATTTTAAATGTTCTTTGAACCATATACTAGACAGCAGCACGTATTATAATGGGTTTTATGAAAAAATGGCATTTTAATCAAACTTTTTTTTCCCCATCCAACTGCTCAATTACTGTAGTGCATAAAAGTGCAAATGGATCGTTCATTGCGGAGATAAACTGAGTGAACACACATTAAGTTAGTTAAACTTACAATTACTGAAAACAATAGAAAAGTGGTCGGAAATTATATAGTGTCGGTATAGAGTTGGCTACACTGATCACGAGACAAATGCATATCGAGTGATTAAACGGATTTGATAAGTCTTTTCGATGATTTCACTGCGATATCGAGCTGTGATTGGTCAAAATTCAAAATTTTGTTTCGTTTCATTGGTAGATTATATGATGACGTCACATAAGTGAAATAGCCAGTATAGGTAATCAGCATGATTTTTATTTGGATTAACTGCGTTATCGAGAATATTAGAAAAAATTTTTTTTTAATCAAATACGTTTCAATGTATTTTTTGTGTCAAATATAATAAGCGTCTAAAAGTTTCACAATAAATATTTAGACAGAATTAGAATGTATGTGTGTGTGTGTGCGCGCAAATTGCTGTAAATAACAAATAGGATCGGTATGAACTATCGAGGGTACACGGAACTTGGAATCTGTCGAGATAGCTTGCACCCTATCTGGTATTACAACGTCAACAGTGTGGAAGCAGCTTAACTAAGCCAGTCTACTTTCCAATAAAGCTGAAATTGAAGATACCTTTACTACTTTGTGACAGTAGTGGGGGATTATGCAGCCGGTGTAGAAAGATAACGCTTCAACATGATGCGGGAAGCCCACATGTTGTCGACATTTCATAACCGGGCTTTTGTTTTCCTTAATGCGAGCTGACTGTACAAGAACATGCCAAGAGTGTGGATCTTAAATTAAATGTAGCACTTCACCCGAAAGGATTACTGAATAAATGACCTATTAACGCTATAAACTTTAAAATAAATGAGGTTATTTTTATTTATCTCTGTTATCCATAACATAATTCTCTTAAAAAAAAAAAAAAAAAAAAAAAGGAAAAGAAATGTTTCAAAATTTACAGGAGTGAATAAATATTGTTATTATAACACTTGCATGTAAGATAATATAGCACGGTATTTCTTTTTGCAGTTGATCGTAGAGATTAACAGTCAAGTGGCGCTTTTCCGAGATCTGCTGATCCATGTGGGTCAATCGAGAGACTGCCCCGAACTTCGGGAGAAGATCAGAAAACTACGCCGTTCAGTGGTGGACGCCTGTCGTCATACCAGCCAACTGCTATTGCCACAAGTCCGAAGGTATGTAACCGCACTTGCTTTGTATTGACTTCGGTAACCAAGTTGTTAGTAAAACTCACCTCGTTTTAACTGCAAGTTTGACTTGTATGTAATTTTTGAAAGTATACTTTTAAAAAATGAATGATAAATGTCGTAAAAGATTCCTTATTAAGGTAAGATGCCAATCTTTTGTATATTTAATATTTTGTAGCACTTATACGTTTTCCATGAATGGTTGAGATTTCTAATTTATTGAATATAAACGGGTACATTAACAAAATCGGCATATTCCAAAGGAAAAGCAATTCAGAAGAAGATAAAAAGGTTAAAATATATTAAAATGGACATATGATCTCCAGTATTTCCTATCTGACTTAGTTTTCATCTAGTTCCCATGAAAGTCGACCGGGAAGCCGGAGGGGAGGTCAGTAGAAGCTTAACTCTAGGAACATACACACGAGTTCGTGACAGTGTATTAAGTGTGCATTTATTATCTTTATGTGGCTCAATTCATGTCTTTTACGCCCCAAAGAGCATTTATTTACGATTCGTAAGTGCGTACAAAATCAGCTTCTGATGCACCGAAACTGTTTCAAAAGATATTTCCTGATATTAAACTTCCAAGTCGAAGTTTAATTCACAGATTGGTAAATAAATACTCTTGATGAATAAAGCCATAGACAGTACCCACAGAAGAAACGTTAAATAACATTGAACATGGTCTGGAACGTTCCCCTTTTAGATCACTTGGACTAAGCAACTGAGTATGTACTCTCCTTCTGCTCCAACGACTACAAAGCTGCTTGAAGTTAGCGCACTATAAAATTACTGTATTGCAAAAACTTAAAATCAGATGACCCTGCATCCAGGAATAGATTTTGTGCATGGATTTTGAATAGTGTGCATTACGGAGAAATTGACCCTGATCTAATTTTCTTTATCCAGGCAGTTCCACCTAAACGGGTAAGATAATTCACAAAACAACAGATACTGGAGTTCAGAAAAACCTAACCTGCTTCACGAGGCGTGTGGTATGCCATTAGCGGCGAAGGAACAATAGGCTCTATTTATTTTACAGAAATATTTAGTGATATGTATGTGCAGAATATTTTGCAAACTTTTTTTTCTGTGAATTAACTGTGAGTGAATGTAGGTTTGCGATTTTCCAACAGGACTCTGTACCGGCACATAGAGCCCATGTCTCCTTACATGCAATTCATAAAATATTCGACGACGACGACGACGACGACGATAGAATCATCACTGACAAATATGAACACTTTGGTCTCCCATTATTAACACCCTGCGAAATTTATCTCGGAGGGAGGGGCTAAAAGCAAATAGTATACAAGATAAATCCACACACCTAAGATGAAGTGAAAAACAACATCCCTGAAGAAATTATTTCCATTTCTCACAGGAAACTACAGAGGGCAATGGTTAGTTTCATAAGAGGGTGCTAGAAATGTATCTAAAATGAAAGAAGGCAGTTCCAGCATATTACTTGATAATGGAGAGTGAATGTACTTTTAAGTGTTAGTAATAACTTACGTGACAATCATAGCTGCGAACGTTCTGACTCCCGTTCACCGCGGTACCAGCTTGAACCGACCGACCGGTCGTAACGCGTGCAGCGGACCCGCGAAGGAAAAATCACCTAGTCATCCTCTCTGACGCACGGTCTATAAGAGAAACTTTCATTTAATATAAATGAATTGTAATAACAATGATAATAATAGCAAAAGTAACTCATTTAAGGACCCCAACACACCGCATGACCGCTGCGTCCTCAGCCTACGTCTTGCAACATCATCGGAAAAGCGCAGAATTGCAAAGGGGGTATGTAATCGCCAATCAACACGCCAGCATCAGGAGACTCCGAGATCATAGGAAGTCTCTATCCGGTAACTCATCCCCGTTTTAATCACTCTAGATTAAACTTCGAGGTATCAAACCCAGGACTTCCAGGGCAGTACCCAGAAACCCCAACTACAAGCCCAAGCAGACAGAAATCATCCGTGAACACTGATGAAACATGAGATGAAATGATAAACTGGGAAATGATTTTTTTTAAGGAAGAAAGTGTTCCACGCCTAAGTTTAGGTAGGGTACCTCCCCAGCATTTGCTATTTATGATGACTGAAGAAAACTTTGAGGAAAGTCCTGATGGGAATCGAACACCAGACTTTTCGCTATCCGCGCCTTATTGATCTCGGCCACCGGTGGCGGTCCCACGTGCCTCGGTAGTTAAAACGGACGTTAAACTCTACTCTATTATAATCTGGCTGAGTAGGTACCACAACTGTTATTAATTATTAAATCCTTAATTTACTGGAATATTACAAGATTCCTACTGAAAAATTAAAGCCAAATACTCAAACTCAGAATAAAAGCAACCGTAACAGAATGTAGAGAGGGAGAAATCACACTGGATTTTTTTTTATTTGATTTATTTAAGGACGCTCTTTAACATCTCAGGTCACCAGCGTTCCATTCAAATCAGGGCGTGAAACGGCCGAGAAATTTTGCTCAGAGGTCTCTTTTTCAGGCTTTAGGTTCTTTATCGTGCCGTAAATGTACGACACGGGACCCACGGCTGTATTTCCCTTCCAAAGGAAGTACGTAGGATTTTTACGCCCGAAAAAATCCATCGAACCTGGCCGGGTTCGAACCCGCGATCTTGGGCTTATGAGGCAAGTATGGTTACCACTACACCTCCAGGACCGACATCACACTAGATTAGTGACATATTTAAGGAGTTATACATCTCGCAGAATCATTGTATTAACGCGGGATTTATATCTTAAAAACTGAAACTCTTAAAATATTTCACACGCTTCATTTACCTCAACGAAAACTTTCTCGCATATTTGTCTTCCTAATACAGAACAAAATGTCTTAACTCTTTCCAATGGGAAGGGACGCTTTACATTCGCAACAGTAAATCACACATCATTATGAAATGTTTTTCTTTAACATCTTCTCTCTTTTGTTTTCTGATTTTTCATGAATAAAACAAGCGCATTAATATACTGTCTGAATGGGATGGAAATGTGTGTACCAAGTCCATTTCTCGCGCAAAAGCAATGGTTGGTTGTGGAGAAAGAGGTTTGAATGGGGGGTACTCTTTCTCTCTGGAACCTTGTCATACGTAGATCAAAGTAGTTTACAATGTTTTTTTTTTTTAATTATACATGTGTACTTAGGACTGGAATACTTTCTTTCTCCCCAAAATAAATTCATTTCTCAATTAATCTTTTCATCTCATGCATCACCAGTACAGCTCGAATTAATGCAATTCTTTTAAATTGGCAGTTGTTTATATATATATATATATATATATATATATATATATCCTATGACCGTCTCCGATCTCTCGGTCATAGGTCGACGAGCAGCCCAGTACAAAGAAAAACGATACAAATAATCATCAAAGTCATTGTCAATAGCAAGCAAAGAGAAACAGTTGAGAACAGTAGGGCAAATGCTGAGGTGCTCTTCAATCACGGATACGCCATGGTCGCAAAGAGGGCATGCATCTGTTTCAGTCAGTCCAATTCTATATAGGAGACTCTGTAAGTAGAAATGACCGTAGCAAGTCTTAAGCAGGCCACGCCAATTGATCTAGGTAGAAAACTAGGAATTCTTTCCGACTTGTTCCACTTTTTCCCAAAAGTTTTCTCTCTATATAAGCTGAAGCGGTTATATTTAATAGAAGAGGATATATGGCGCATTATATGCCGCAGGGGCAGAGGAGGATCCGGTTGTTTCATTTGGGAACCCCTTTTCGCCAACTCACCTGTCCGCTCGTTTCCATAAATCCCACAGTGGCCAGGAATCCATTGCAGTGCAATGCGGTTTTTGATGTTCAGCAGCTTATTAATTTTTGATAAGAAAAATACTGTCTTTTTGTTGATTTCAGGGCGGCAACTATGACCTTAACAACTTATAATCACAATGAATTGGTGATTTTCAGAAAAGATCGAATTATACAGAAGTAACATTCGTAAACTATGAAAAGATTTTTTTTTTTGCCATTTTGGGCAGAAAAATACAGCAAGTACTATGGCTGCATATTTCTACTTTTTTATTTTTTACATTTTATCAATTTATCTTATAAATTAATGTATTTTTGACTGGCAAGTAATTGTTTATCCCATCGCAGTTGTAAATAATGTTTACCTCGAATTTCATTTGAAAAGATGCTCAATTTCTATCTACTTATGAATCCTCCTAGAAAGACCTTTATAAAAAGTTATTGTGGTCTCGTGTTCATTGTGGGTAAGTTATATTCGTTTGTTTGTATTACTGACTTGTAAAAATAATCACTGCAACTACAGCTCGACACGATTCCAATTAAAGAGACTTAAACAAAAATAATGACGCGTTAAATCAAATATTTCAGATGCCACTCCTCCGCAATGAAAACTGAACCACTATACGATAAATCATCGTAAATTTTCACTAAGATATCGGTTTACCACATTTTTGTTTTGGCATCCTTTGTAAAACTCAACAAGGAATATGCTCTCCTTCCACATTGTTAATACAAAAATATTGAGGAAGAAATTCAGTTGTTTAGTAAAATTTATCTGGTAAATAAATGTCAGTGCAAACTGAAAAAAACGCCGTTTAGCAATGTGAACAAATGATACAAAAGTGTTTTTGTGATTTTTATTTACAGATAATATTAACGTTTAAAATAGAAGTATCATTATTTAAATGTTTTCTTATTATAAAAAAGGAACAATTACACCTTCAACTAACCAATACTTTAAAAAAATAATTATTTTTATAAATGTAAAGTTCACTGCGTTTAAATTAACTTTTAGTTACTAATACTGGTTTGTAATGCTGTTTTACTGCATTTGTATATGCCTTTTGTCTGACTTTTTATAACTTTTTAATGCGTGAACATCCGGTGTTTACAGCGTCCACCGCCAGTGATGCTTCAGTAGTGAAAACGGCCGTAAAAATTATTACAAAGCACTCAACCGAGAACAGCTTTTAACGTTGTCATGAAAGATTCTGCCTTGACTAATTAATTGCTCGTATTGCTTTTCAAATCGTCATCCTTTTCAAACCGGAGGCTTTGAACGTCCTCGTTCATTTCGCAAACTATCTAGTGAGGCTTATATGAGAGATAGGGTAAAATTCCTTTACCCAGCCTTTTGGGGAATGACTACAAGTAATGCGTACAACTGCTTGCTTTACTAAAAAAATGAAGTGTCGACAGCAGAAGACAAAATCCAGACAAACGGAATGTGCAAGGCGACTCGATAAGCCCATTGCTCCTCAATATAATCGGGGAGAAATTGAAAGGAGCCACACTCATAATGTATGGGGACGACATAGTCTTAAGGCCGATCTCACCCAGCTCAATTAACTTTTAATTCCTATTTAATTCTTCTTTAGTTGGGGTGTTGCCTCTCCCACCAACAATTGTATGCTAATCTGTTATTAAACCCCATTTAAGCTAATTGCCGTATATTTTACCATTTAACGAGTTAATTCTCAATTAACTTTTCATCATGGCAAAGCGAATGTTCAATATGCTATTTAAAGACCACATTGTTCCAAGACGACTGAGGATAATTTCCGAAATACAAGATATGTATATAATATTATGGAGAACAGAGATTTCCAAATGCGGTTTCGCCTGAGTAAAGTTTTGGCGTCAGATGTTTTAAGTTCTATAGAATATGACATAGAATTCCCAACAGTCGTGTGAATTTTTATAATATTTAAATAATGCTAAAATTTTTCTTATTGTTTCACCGTAAATATTACATAAAACAGGAATCTTTATGTTGTAGTTTACGTTAAGTTACATAAATGAGGTTATGTCTTCCTAAATTTCGAAAGTTGGTTATCTGAACTGTAAAACACTCAGTATAAAATGAAATGTAACTGAAAGTAGCGTATTCGGTTTATTTAAGCAATCAAGTCATTTCTCCAATGAACGTACAATACGAGTTAACGTTACAGGAAGTACATGTACGGCAGCAGGTGATTTGCGTATCGAGTGAGTGCTGCTATAGCTCGTCTTTCTCACTTACACATTAAATTCTCTTCTTTCCTCCCATTTGTAATGTGTAATTGTCATGAAAAACAAATGAGTAACGATATCCGGTATTTTACAAATGGTGTATAGAGTATTCTTTGCTGTGTACATGACATTTTAAATCACAGATTTTCTATAATTCAGAAGGCCATGATAACTTAAATCCTAATTAACTAATTGACTGCCTATTTAGTTTGGTGAGACGCAAAAGATGTAATTAGGAATTAACTTCCTCAATTAACTTAAATATTAATTAGTTAATTCTCAATTAGTAAGAAATTGGTGAGATCGGTCCTTAGCATCAACACACAAAAAAGAAGGAAGACATAAACATTTCGCAACAATGAACCACAGAAAACGATTTTAACATAAATAAAGACAAAGAAAATGGCGAGGACCGACATGCTAAAGATTCAAGATGAAAACACTTAACAAATTTAAGTATCTAAGCATTACATTACAAACAACCGCATCATCATTCAGTACCCAAATACAGGAGAGAAATTCATCAGCTATCAGAGCAATGCGCACCGTCATATCACATCACTGAAGCTAGAAACAGCGACGAGACTGTCCGAAATGACAATCCCTACTGGAACAAACTAAAAAACCAGTGACATGGAAAAAATTGAAAATGTTAAAGCAAAATATATAAAGCGGGACAAACAAGTATGCACCAAGCAGTCTGGCGTATGTACTCACAAGAGAACCCTTCTTCCTGGAAGATGTAAGGATCAAAACACCGCTACCAACACAGAAGCAGTAACAAGAAAGAAACAGAAGGAGAAAGAGATAGGCACAGACTTCTTCGGAACAAATGACATGATAAACAAACAATAGATGAACAGCTACCAAACACAGAGACACGCGATTCACGGCTTCCTTCATATAAAGTGTACAAATAAAAAATGCCATCAAACTCAAGAACAATGTGTTTGCAAAATATGTGAAAAAGTGTGAACTATATCACTGCAAAAAAAAAAATAAAAACAAACAAACAAAAAAAAAACCTATATACTCTTTAAATGAGCTTATTAAAGCGAACAAATAGATACTATATGCTTATTCGAGTGCAACTTTGGTTTATTATTATTACTAAAAAAATTATAGAGATGTCAATTTGCAATGTTTCAGTGTTATTTCCAACAATGAGCTATAAATTACAGAGCTTTACATGCAACTCCTGTAACTAAAACTTATGCATTTCCTTAGGTGAAACACCCTTTACATATAACATGCGAATGTCTGGATTTTTAACTTTGTACAGATTGGAGTGTAACTATAACTGTCCGTTCACACTAAAAAGTAAATCATTTGACTTTATCGTGAGTGCATTGTAGTCGTTTATGGAATTACAGTCAAGCCGTTAACAGTATTCCTTACACTGTGCGACAATCCCCAATAGGCCGCGGATACAGAGCTTTCATTTGAAATCTTCTCAGTATGGATAACTAATTAGTATCATACTTTTGATTTAAACGAAAGACACGTCAATTAGACACTGGGGAGGAAGTTTAAAACCAATATTGATTACATTTTAGGTTTTATCCCCTCTCCTCTAGTCGTCTTCCCTTTGTATATCAAATTACACCCCTATCTTTTGATGTTTAAATTTAAGAGCATGGTATTCTTGCTATATCTTTTGTTTTTATCAACCTGAACTGTTATTATTGTCGTTTGAATTATGATAGAACACTACAAAACTATGGAGTATTTATTATAACAATTGTATTTCGGCAATAAATTGTTTCAGAGTTGTGTACACCTTACAAGAAACAGTACTGGTAAAAAGATCCGAAAGAGTCTATTTTACTATCAATAATACGTTATAAATGAACGGAAAATAGTTATTTCATCTATAAGTAATTGACAGTTTACTATGTCCAACAAACAATAATAACAGTCCAGGTTGCCTGATAACAAAAAGAAACAACAAATGTCATAATTGTTGCATCCTCTTTAAAATTTAATTACAGAATAGCTGAAACTTTAATCGGAAGGGACAAAGGGTTTTTGTTTAAATTAAACTTTTGTTATATAGTTTTACCAGTTTTTCAAACTGGTAAATTATTTTGAAATGAAAGTTCTGCACGGAAGTAAATGAGACCATTGAATTTTTGATTTGGTTTATTTACGACGCTCTTTAACATCTCAGGTCATCAGCGTGCCATTCAAGTCAGGGCGTGAAACAGCCGACAAATTTTGCTCAGAGACCTCTTCTTTCACGCATGAGGTTCTTTATCGTGCCGTAAATGTACGACACGGAATCCACGGGTTTACTTCCCTTCCGAAGGAAGCCATACTTAGGATTTTTACTTCCTGGCCGGGATTGAACCAGAGATCTTGGGTTTAGAAGACAAGTGTAGTTACCACTACACCACCAAGACTGATAAAACCAGTTGAAATTTACGTACAAGCCCACAGTAGATTTTTTATAATATATCGTAGAATTTGCTGTCTTACATTTCTTTCCTATAATTTTAGTGATTAAGGCTTTACAGCAGGTTTTAATTTTCTCTATCTAAAGAACGCTTCTCCAAAGGTGCATTGTGCATGAGGAGTGGAGCGCAGTTTTAGTTCGCAGCAGGCGCTCTTTCGTTTAGTTAATCCATAGCTACATATAGCAGGCATCTTTGTTTCAATGGCCTTTTTACATTGCAAAAGATTTTCTTCAGCTGAAGTTTCAAGATTGTATTTCATACAGATCTGATATGAAAACGTTCATTTAGAGTTCATATTCGGTTCGTATTACAATAATTGGATAATCTTAAAAGTAAGGGCAATAAATAAACCCTAGATTAATTGCTGTAAAACTATACTTCATACTATTTCTTAAGTGCAAAATTATTATAATGCTCTTATCTAAAATGTGTTTAAAGCTAGTTCATCGCTGTGGGAAATCTCCTCTACATAAAACTTGTGTCTACTTTGTCAAATGCTTTGAAACAAGTTTGTGTATGTTGTAACACGTTTACAAGTTACGAATGTTACATTGGAAGAGTCAGAATGCCTGCAGAGACCTGAAGTGAAAGGACGTGATTTGGAGCATCGTTTGGTAATAAACTTTCTCCCAAAAGAAGGAGATTCATGAGCACATGACAGCAGTTTATGGTGACACTGAACCATCATACAAGACGGCCTGTTCAATAAAGAATCATACTTATCTTTTTACAGGCATAATTTCTCAAGTTAAAATTTAACTCTACAATATTTTGCTAACTTAAAGCATAAAGTCTACGTGATATTAGTTTCACTGCTGTCAATTCTTGTTCCTGCCTGAGAGAAACATGTTCATTTCCTTCTAAAACAAAACGGAGGCGACACGCGACGAACAATATAGTGATCTAATATTCTGTTTTCGTCTCAACAAATCTTCAGGTGAGGCTCATTCAATGTTACAGAAGGCCTATGGAGAGTTTGTTCCTCCTTTAGCACACTTCGAATATATTTTAAAATGTTTAAAGAGCGGAGGCAATCAATGTCAAACGAAGGATCCAGCGCTCCAGTTTGAATCCTAACGGAAGAAAACCTTAACACCTCTGCTGTCATTGTGAGATAGGATGGTGGAATAAAATTAAGAATACTTTCATAAATGTTGAAACTTTCAATGGGAGCTACCCGCGCGTTGGTAACTGAAAACATGCATATGAGACGTGTTTGTGCACGGTGGGTTCCAACACTGATGATTCCTGAACAAAAAAATGATCACTTGCGGTTGAAGCTGATGTTAAAGAAGGCTGCAGAGTTCTTTGAAAGGAATATACTGATTATGAAACTTGACTATATCATTTCGATGCCGAGAGCAAACAGCAAAGCTCTATGTGAAAATCTCCATCTTCAACAACAAAGTGGTTCCTTTTGCTGGGAAAGTTATGGCCATTTCATTCATCGATATTGAAGGAGTGGTTTACCAGAATGTAGTACCTGTACTACTGCTACTGGACAATGCTACGGAGATTTCTAAAAACTCTGCAAAGACATATCACACGCAAAAGATCACATTTTGTACAACGAGCTGGATGCACGGTCGCACAACACAAATATGGCTGCTAGATATCTCCCAAAAATAAACGTAATGTGTCCCTCACCTTTCCCATAATCCAGTCCCCGTGTGACTGTTTTCTTTTCTCTATATTAAAGCACATTCGTGGGAGACATTTTTCATCGTCAGAAGCAGTGTGAAGGCTGCAAAGGCGATCAAAAATGGTTGCAGCATGTCTGAGGATTGGTAGAAACATTGATAAAGATCATGAAACATACGAGCATGAGCATATGTTTTCTTAAAAATGTATGATAATTCTTTATTTAACAGTAAGAAGTTTAAGTAGAGAGAGTGCAGCATACAAACTACAATAAAGTTGAGAATTTAATTATATAATTTTTCCTAGTGGTAGAAGTAAAGGGTATTCCTGCAGGTACAGTTTAAAAAATAATTTACGGAAATGTTGGCATGTACAAGATTAGTGCAAGATTTGTACCAGACAGCTATTCCTCCCCGACAGTGCGTCAGACAATCACAGACTGTCATCTAAGAACGAGGGTTTGAATTCCAGAACCACATAACTCTATTCCATTGGATTATTCGATGAAAAATCTTCTTGGAAAAAGGGTATAAATTCTTCGTTTTCGGACTAACAAGAAGAATGTTTTCTAAGGATTTAAAGCCTTTGCAGAAAAAGAGTAAACCGCCACAGGTAGCCGAGGTCGTTAAGGCGCGGACTTGTGAGCGGAAGGTTTGGGGTTTGAATCCCACCAGGATCGTCCTCCCTGACTGGAGTGTTTTCCATGTTTTTCTCAGACCTCATAAATGGCAAGTGCCGGGGAGATGCCCCAAACTTAGGCCTGGAACGTTTTTCCTTAAAATATCCTTTCCGAATGTATCATTTCATCTCATATATCATCAGTGTCCAACGGCTGTGGTGCCTCAACGGTAAAAGCGGGCGTTAAACACCATTAAAAAAGCATATCTAAATGGATATTTTCTTATTTTTTAATTTTTAACAAACTGAGTGAACACTTTCACATGATCAGTCAATCTATGTTTGCATGTAATGGATGTGACAGACAACAGCACATAGCCATGTATATTTCACCACCGTTAACTCAAATATTTCTGCAACTACACACCCTTTTCCCTGGCGAGTTCCAAGGAAACAGACCTATAGAAGTTTCAAGGAGAATAGCCGCGCTACTTTAAAAAGGTGTCTTCTTGGACAGCCCTCTAGCTATAGTTAGCTAATCGATAGCGATGATCTGTTGTTCACCACTCAACCTCCACTGCAATCAACATCTAGTCGCTACAAACACTCGTCACCTTTATTGAAGTGTCTTGTCTTCTGCGCAAGACACGCTCTCGTCTCCTGAAGGGTAAGCGGTCTAGCCCTAACTGTAAGAAATTTATCGAATCTTCCACTACACGGAGCGGCTTCACCTTCTCCAAACAAAAACGTTCTGACCGCAGACCCTTTTAGACCGCTATGTGACTTCCATTAACATTCTCGTTATGAAGCAAAGAATCGCATTGCCCATTGCATGAAAAACGTAATTACCAGATGTGATATCTCAGAAATATGATGCATTTCTACATAATAGAGTTTAATTATAAACTTTCTAGCAAAATATAGGCTAAGCATTGTGTGTGAAAAAGACACTGCTTCATTCTGCAATTTTCTCGGGGGAGTACCATCACTCAGGATGCAATCCTTTACATCGATCAGGAGATTCTGAAAAGTTCGCCGTACCACTGTTTGGAAATTTAAAAATTGAACTTCATTAAAATGTCTTCTCAAACAAAGAGCCTATATTGTAACGTGATAATGCTAACCCAATACTATAGCAGCTATTATCAAAACTGCTAAGAAGATTTTGCTTACCTCCTTCACAGTTTCGACCTCTTGAAAATATATAATTTATGAGTTAGATATCGTTTTTACCTTTTAGTTGTAGTTGTTGGGCATGCAATACCACTATAAACCTAGTAGTTAGTTACTTAAAACCTCCTTAATATTCTACAAGCTATCATTTGTTATGGATAACACTAGTTATCACAGTGTGCAGCAGCCATTCCCAGATGAGACAGTATTTATGAGCTGCCACTCTCATATTTAATTAGATTAAATGTAGCAAGTAATTTTATGTAAAAGGGTAATGTTATTTTCCTATACAAGTGTTGAGTTATTATGTGTAAAATGTTATTTTCTTGCAAGTGTGCAGAAAGCTACCCCAACCATAAAATCTGACCTGGGAATTTCTGTAGCCTGTTGTAAAAATATTTGTAAGGAATCCTTGAGCAACATGTTTATTGGTATTCTGTTAGAGAATTTCTTAAGCAGGATAGGCACTTTGGCGACTGCAGGGATGAAAAGACAGGCCGATAACCTCTTCAAGGGAAGAAGTCAACCGCTTGAGTTGGTTCTATATGGAAAAAGTCACGTAGACCATGTTTATTTAGTCTTGTAATTTTGTGGCCCGCAGTCAGTTTTGCAAGAACATTCAGTGGAGCAATGTCAGTGGAAGGACTTTTTCAGTTCCGTTCAATGAGTGGAAAGCGATAGTTTCGGGAGAGAATTAAATGAACAACATTTATTAGTTAAGTGCAATAGTTTACACATTAAAAAAAGAAGATTTAATTCAAATCCCACATTTAATACCGCTGCACAGATCACCGCAGATAACTTAAGTATAATTTATTTCCGTATATTTGGTAATACTATGGTGTAGTGACAGAGAGTTTTGAACAAGTTTTCACTTCGTGTAGTTTTTCTCCTGCTATTTGTTTTAAGTATTGTGAGTTTGATTCATATTTTCTATGTTCGCGTTGCATTGTGTCACAACATATTCTAGGGATATTGTAAGACAGGTTACCATAAAGTTGTGGTGGAAACAATGCCATTGATGGACAAATCGAAATATGCATTTTTGTTTTGATAGTGAATCAGTTATTAATGATATCGAAAACTACTTCGGGAGGAAAGAATAAAAGTGGGAAACGACACCAGGTATAGCTAAAAACCACCTTCAAGACTTTTTTTAATAAAAGCATTTACTCACTAACGATAATGTATTGTCTTCAATGCAAATTATATTAAACAAAAATAAGTTATTCAGTTGTTGCATTCTAACACCCCTAAAGAGAAAGTTGTAATAATTTGCTTCACTATCTGTTTATGATGTGTTAATTCGACTTAATTTTCTTGTATCTTATACTGCCGAAGTACATTTATAGTTTTATGATTTCATTAATTATATTGTTCCTTTAAAGTGAGCTAATATACGAAATGGACAGGGTAAAGAGACTCGGCATAGTGACAGAGCGAGTAATGATAAACACTTGAGCATATATCTACTAGATCGCCCTTTAAAGGTCTGCAGATCGTTAAGAGGCAGTGAGTGATTGCAAACGTCTCTCACTCAAGAGAAATTTCCTGGCAGTAATTCACCTATAAGGATTAACGAAGCTCTTAACCCAAGTTAATAACGGAAACAGATGAGGAAACGTCTCTGCCTTCGACGGATATTTTCTCACGTGTAAATCTTTCTTCTCTAGAATTTAATGAGACACAGGGGGTTCAAAAAGTGTCCTATTAATATTTAAAATTTACCTAAGTTAATAAAGAAACATATTGTATTTTCCTCATTATTGTAATTGTACCTCAAGATCATTAATTACTAAATGTATTTATTTCTGAATCAAGCATTCAGCATAAATCGCGTTTTCGTAAATGTTTCTATAATTTATGTCTTCAGAACACATATTTAAAAATACCATTCGTAGCTGGACATATGAAAAATGCTAAAATTGTTGTTGATATACATTGCTATTGATAACTGCATAATGATGTAAACAAAATGGGTTTTGAGGCACGAAAGTGAAGTATACACAAGTAGAAGAAAAAAACTTGCCCACTGCGCTGAACATGTAAAACAAAATGAATATCTAAGTAGTGTGTTTGAATAAGAGTGTACACGCCCTTCCCCTCTGACGTAACGCATCCTAACTCGTCTAGCACTTATGTTGGATATCGTGTCTAAGAAGCAATTGTTCTATTTGTGTTCATAATCTATAGATTACTATGCAGCGTGATTGAATACAAATATGGCTAGCTCGAGTTCTGTAAAACACGGAAAGAAAAACCTTTTTACTCATAAACGTTTTACTAGCTCACCATTATAAAACGGATTCCAGGTTTAAGTATAAGAAAGGACCTCAAGGGTTCTCATTTTGTTGGAATAACAATTTATGATAAATTGCTGTTATAGTTTTAGTTCAAAATGGCGTCTAGTGATAGAGGAGTTAAAATAAACGCGTGCGTTTAGAAATAAGTAAGATTTCTTAGTCAAATGAGGAAAATTAAGATTTATTTTTACTATTATATAGATATGAAGCATGTCCATATTTTTCAATATTTTGCAAAATACACTTATTTATATAATAAAATATAATGTTATTTTATGAACGCATGATATACAGCTGCATTTTGATATTGCTGAGAATACTATTCAAAGTGTGCCATGTATTATTTAAATAGGTAAATATTAATATTCATTGAACATTTGCTGTGGATTCATGACAATTGTTTTCATCGCTTTATTAATTATCGATATATATATATATATATATATATATATATATATACACGTAAATGAATTAAACTCTTTTCTTTTTTGTATTTATCGAGGATGGCAAAAAGTGTGTACACAGTTTCACAGTTGAAATCTATTTAATGCATCTCAAAATGGGACCGAAAAACAACAGCAATGTGTAGTATGATGTAATGCAAACAGATGTGACTCACATACATTATGATAGCGTTGTTACGAGACAGATAAATCAATAATGGACATATGAAGCCAAGGTCATCGTATGATGTTCTGTAAACAGATGTGAACATTACGTTATGCTAGCATTGCTACAACAAAATGGACCCAAGATTATCGTTTGAACAGAGGAAAGCAATTTTGAAGTGGTATTGGAAAACCGAGAATGTTGTTGAAGTTCAAAGGCAATACAGACGTGTGTACAGAACAGAACCGCCAACGCGAGTAACAATTGCCCGCATTCAAGACAAATTTGAGACTCGTGGTACCGTATACGATGTTCACAAGGACAGATCTGGAAGACCTCGCACAGCAACAAGTCCCGCGTCCTCGGCTATGGTTTTGGAGCGTGCTAATCGCTGAGGACACTTTCGCAAACGTTGCTCATTCAGTAGTTCAACGTACTCAGAAGTGTATCGACGCTGATGGTGGGTATTTTGAGTAACTGTTGCAACTGTAAAAGTCTAAGATGATTAGTGCTCATCATTTTCTGTTTATGTGAATTCAGTTATGTTAAGACAGTTTTTTCGTTGCTTGAAGTGTGTATACATTTTTAGCACCCTCTGCATAATAAAGCCAGTGTTTGTGTTCCTGCTTGTTAACAACCATCATTTTGTGCTTTTGTAAGAATTTTCTCTAATACTCAGAAGAAAGAGATCTGTGGATACGTGACTGAAATATGACCCTCCTGACCCTCGTTATCAGATGCTATGTGGCTATCATTTTAATTACTGAACTCATTCGTATCAGAGACACATGGAAGAGAACTCCTAGGAATTTCTAGAGTCCTCGGAATGCCATAACCTTTTGAGATCTCTTTTATTCTCATGTCTTTGGCAGCCCTTATGGATTACTTTAGTTAACTATAAGCATGCACACATTTTAATGACAAGCCAGCAAAATACTATAATCCATTATATTTTTTTAAAGTTATCAAGAATCATAAATTATCAAGTGGATTCACTTTCAGCGTTACCTTCAGGTATCATAGGTATAAGAGCATACAAATCCAGAGTACGCATACGATAAATGTTAGCTAAAGTTGAAGGTCTGTGAAATTAAACGTAGCTTTTGAGCATTTGCTACTGAGTGCATTATAAAGAAGTTTTATTACATTTGTTTAGTTCCTGGAGCATTCAGTGAGTTCGCGAAGCAATCACGGAGACTTACGAACATACAACATGTCACTTACAATTACCACAGTAGAACATAATCTACAATTACAAAAAATATTGTGTACATCTACATAAATAGTTGTAATAAAAATGAAAAACACCTAGAACAACTCAATCAGTAAACAAAAACACACAAGTTTTACTATATACATTTTTGCATATGCATTGATATAAAAGTATTGCAGTGTTTTTAACTCAGTATAAAACACCTATATTCCTTTACAGAATAATAGACCTTTTTACATGGATATATTCTAAAAGCAGACTTAAAGGAATTATCATTGTTTATTAAAGCTTTTAAGCTAGAGGAAAGAACATTTTTTACTAAAATGCATTTATAATAAATTCCTTTTTGAAGGCGGGAAAGTGTTGAAGCCGGTCTATGTATATTTGCTTTCTGTCTAGTATTCTTGCCATGAATATTTTGATTTTGAACAAATTTTCTTTATCTGTTACATAAAAGTTCATGAGGGGTAATATATATTCACAAGGAGAGTTAAAATTTCAAATTGCCTAAAGAGATTTCTGCATGAATGTCTACTATGTGTACCAGCAATTATTCGTATGACTTTTTTCTGTAATAGGAAGATATGTTCACTTTTAACTGAATTTACCCAAAATATTAGACCATACTTCATTATTTAGTTGAAATAAGTTAATAAACTAATTTTAAAGTTCTAATTGACCCCAACATTACTGAAGCACATATTGTGTTTAACGCCCGTGTTTTACTACTGAGGCACCACAAGCGATGGACATTGATGATACATGACAGAAAATGATAAGTTGGGAAAGGATTTTTTTTAAGGAAGGAAACGTTCCAGTCCTAAATTTAGTGTACCTCCCCGACATTTGCCATTTATGAGGACTGAGGAAAGCTTGGAAAAAATCTCAGTCAGGGATACAACAAATCTACATGTATACATACAAATATACAAATGCTTCGATATATTACGTTTTATATTAACATTTTATATACAAAACATAGAACTGAATGCAACCCTTACTCTTGACCTCCCTTTCATTTATTCACACCCCCTCTGCAGCTCCCCCCTCTTCATTATAACCATTAATCTTCTTTGCCTGTCTTCTTTAGATATATTCCCAAATTGTGTGAGTAGCAAATGTTAACATTTCTATTGGCATTCATAAATTGCGGTGATAAATTCTCATTTCTTAAAATCTCCTTTTCCCTGCATTCTGCCAAAATGTGCCTCCAGGTATCGCTTTCTCCGCACAATGGACAAATTCTTTCCTCCAGATCATTAACTGTTTTTTTTTTTTTTTTTCCTTTCCACGCTTCTATTCTGAGCTATGCGAGACCACTTTTTTCTTCTCTGCCACAGATATCTAAATAATCCCCCCTCCCCCACACCGGGTGTATTTGAGCCTGCAGGTTAAGCGATACTTTTTCTGCGCATTGAGACTCAGTATTTTTTCCTATCTATATTTCGCAAACGTCTATTAAATATAAGGCTATTAAAAAAGAAGGAACAGATTTCAAACATTTATTTCTTCTAAACTACAAAAGATAGAAACACAATTCCAACGTTCCTGGAAAGAAAAATGTTTAATTTTAACTTTTTGTGCACTCAATAGGAGCACTATGTGTTACACGGCACATATCAAAACAGTGATTCATTTCTTGCCACACACGAATCAGTTGGTCTCTTGTTATCGAATTCACAGCTTCAACAATTCGATGTCGCAGACTTTCAAAAGTGTCAGGCATAGGGAGGATAAAAACACGGTCTTTTACATAACCCCACAGATAAAAGTCCCAAGGAGTGAGGTCTGGAGATCTGGGAGGACACCGGCGATGAAGTTTATCTTCTGTTCCTCCTCTTCCAATCCAACGTCCTGGAATGGTGTCATTCAGGTAACGACGGACATGCTTAGAGAAATGAGGCGGGCACCATCTTGCGTGAAGAATAAGTCATCTGAATCATCTTCAAGTTAAGGAAATAAGCAGTTTTGTAGCATGTGTAGAAAAGTTAGGCCTGTTACAGTGTTCTCCACGAAGAAGAATTTGATTGATTGATTGATTTACGGACGCTCTTTAACATCACAGGTCATCAGCGTCCCATTCAACTCAGGGCGTGAAACGGCCGACAAATTTTGCTCAGAGGTCTCTCTTTCAGGCTTGAGGTTCTTTTTCGTGCCGTAAATGTACGACACGGGACCCATGGCTTTACTTCCCTTCCGAAGGAAGCCATACTTAGGATTATTACGCCCGAAAAAATCCATCGGTCCTGCCGGGTTCGAACCCACGATCATGAAGAAGAAAGGCCCATAAACTTTGTTTACAAATATGGCACAGAAGACGTTAATGTTCTGTGAATCTCTTTCATGTTCAATAACTGACATAGTATTTTCACTTGCCCAACTTCTAAAGTTATGCCGATTAACTTTACCGGAAAGATGAAAAGTGGATTCATCGGAAAAAAGTAATCGTTCAGAAATATCATCTAGCATGCTAATGCAAAATTCGTACCTTTTGTTGTGGTTGCCAGGATGCGATGCTTGCAATAACGGCAGTTTGTACGGCTTCAGGTGCAGACGGTGTTTCAGAACTCGCCATACCGTTGGTTAAGGAATGTTCAGCTCCTTGCTTGCTCGTGCTGTGGATTTTTGGGCTCCTTTCGTTAACTATGCGAATTCGCTCGACATTTTCATTCGATGTGCGTAGACGTCCCGTGCTTTTCCGTTTGCAGATGCAACATCATCTACGAATTTTCGATGCCACTAAAATCTGCTTATGTGCAGGCGGTTGTTTATTAAACTGATGGCGAAAAACACGTTGAATTCCATTAATGAACTTTAGTTTTGCTAGTTGCAGCACACAAAATGCTTTTTCCGGTTGTGTCGCCATTTTACTACAGGCAATCAACATGGCAAGCAACAGCGCCAATGAAGCCGTGATTGGAACTTCTACCTGGACAGTTATAATTCTAAACTTTTGTCTGTCCGGGAACGTTGGAATTGTGGTTCTACCTTTTGTAATTTGGAGGAAAGAAATGTTTGAAATCTGTTCCTTCTTTTTTACTAGCCCTGTATTTTACAACTAGTTCGTGTAATGTCCTCTCCCCTTAACCAAATATACCCCAATGCAGTTTTGTATAAGAAATTCCTTATTTTTGATGCCTATTCCCTATCCCATCCTTCCCTTATTTGCTCTCTTAGACAAACTGCTCCAAGTAAAGCTTGATTCCCCAGTAATATCCTTAACCAGTATTTGATTGTTCTTATTTTTAAATTCACACTTTCGTTAGAAATACCAAACTCTTAGCTTAACGAAACACCTGAGCTTCCAGATTGACGTTCTTGCTTGTAGTTATGGAAATAAATGGGAAAGCTATCAGAAAGTTAATATCAGGATATGAAGTTAACCATTCATTCTGCTATCCTGATTAGGGTCTTTTTCATTTTTTTCTTTCGCAACCTCAAGAATTGAGCATGTGGACTGTGATAACGCCTTCAACAAAGCAGATTGACTGGGGAACCGTGACGAATATAAGCATGGACCCAAGTAGTTTAATGAGTTAAAGCAAAGAGTAATTACATTAAAAACAAAAAGTACATGCACTGCCTACTTCAAACGCGCAAGCTATCACTTCCGTCTCCACTTCACACTTACATTCTTCGAGTTAGCACCTAACAGCCGTCATCAGGCTTTTGGCCCATAAATTGCACCCGCGGTGACCACCCACCTGTTGTGGACAGCTGTCGGCAGAGAATTAACATATCCACGATAATGTATCTGGGGATTCTGAAAGTGTACTTGGTAAGCATTACTGAGGGGATCACGAAATCTAGGGGTGTTTCTCTTCAGGCAGTTGACGCCAACATTGTGCAGCCTTTAATCAGAATGTATATAGAAGAATATTATTTCAATATATGCAGCCAAGAAATTTTGATATGGTGATTTTCACAGATATAGCAGTCTAATAGTATTTGTATTTTTGGGACACTGTCATTTTCTCAACTTACAAATGCATAATTAATAATCCAAATGAACTTCTTGTTCACACTTAAATACTCGCTAAAAGCAGCCCATCTTCTAAGCAGGAAATCAAGGATTTGATAGCACAAAGATAAACGCTTTTGGCCAGTTTTAGATAAAACCCACAAACAGTTCATTTACCACCAGAGCAAAGCAAGAAAAATGTCCAATGTTCACACGTGTTCTGAATGGAATTTGCATTTAGAGATAATTTCAAGTGTAAGATTAGCATAAAAAAGCTATAACCATAAATTTAAATAGTTTATATATTACTAGCATAATATGAACATCCTTATAGATTATTTAGGGAATATATTAATGATTAGAATGGGTGAGTGCCAGCTACTGGGTTAGAAATTTATTGTCATGACGGAGGTGAAGGTTCGAATCCGGTGATCCACGTATTATTTTATTAACAATATTATTCATATAATCAATCACAGTGATATCCACACTGTGGATATCACGCTTTATAACACTACGTCCACATGATGTATGTGAGATATTTATTCGCTGTTCTCGTATAAATAAATGTATACATATACAAAGGATACCAAAATGTATACACACTTTCATAGTAGATATCTATTTAATATTTTTCAAAGTTGAACCGAAAAACAACAGTAATGTGTAGTACGGTGTTCTGTAAGCAGATGTGACTCACATTATGTTATGCTAGCGCTGCAACAACAAAATGTAGTCAAGATATCGTTTGAACAGCGGAAAGCAATTTGAAGTGCTATTGGAAAACCAAGAACGTTGTTGAAGTTCAAAGGCAATGGAGACGTGTATACAGAATGGAACCGCCGTTGGACTTGTACCTAAGGGGAGTTCTTAAGGATGTTGTATACCCCAGAAAACCAGCTACACTGGCAGCACTTCGGGAAGAAATTGAAACGGCATGTGCTGCAATCGCTGAGGACACTTTTACAAACGTTGCTCAATCAGTAGTTCAACGTACTCAGATGTGTATCGACGGCGATGGTGAGCAACTGTTGTAACTGTAAAGGTTTAAGATAATTAGTGCTCATCATTTTCTGTTTGTGTTAATTCAGTTTTGTTATGTTAACACAGTTTTTTCTATGCTTGAAGTGTTATACAATTTTGGCACCCTCTGTAGACCAGAATTTCTTTCGCTGCAGTCAAAAATTGAGGTAATGAAGCTAACTTCCTAAAATAAATGGTGTCCTGCGCTAGTGACTTCAAAGTGTGTCAGGTCTGCATAGTATTTCTGAACCTGGAACCTCAAGGAAGCTTCCACTTGATTTTCGCCCAAACATGTAATATTGGCTTCATACCTGGTGATCTCGGGGAGAGTTTTTATCTGTGTTGTCCGAAAACCATTTCTGAACCTGGTTTGACCTACGGACCTAATGTTTGTCCTGATGGAAAGTAATAATTCCTTCAGAATAGCATGCTCGGTCATATGGGAGGAGAAAGTGTTCTAGGATGTTAGCATATTGTTCAGCCTTCCATGAACGAGTCCCAGCGTTCATTCCTAGATACCCACACCCAATCTTGCACGAATGGCAGATAGTGGCAGATAGGGTCTTCTGCAGCAAGTCCTAATCGTAAACTACCGCTGGAGAAGAAGTACTTGCAGTGCTGAATGGAATATCTTTGAAAAATTACTTCTCTCAAAGATCTCTGCAAATGCAATCTGTCAATTATGTGGGCATAGGTTTAAGGCTTTCATAACTCTTTCAGGTTTGGTGGTACAAAAAGTGTAGGACCATGTTCACTTTGCCCGCAGCATGGTGGTACGAAATTTGTACCATGTATTTCTGTAGCTGTATGGTGGTTTATGCCTTTAACCATTTATCTGCCATATTTGTAATAGTTTAGGCTTTGCTTCACAGATTGCAGCTAAAGAAAATACTGAGTTATCTAGTAACAAAATGGATGTACATAGTTCTCGGTGTCCAACAGAATGAGCTTTCCTTCAGCTACAAGCACGTGGTGTTTTTGGAAGTTAATAAAAGCTAATTTACATAAAATAAAGTTTCATAAGGTAAAGTTTGATTATGCTCTGTTCATTTACAATACATAATTATAGAAATAAGGTACATAAGTGTACTTCACTACTTTCTTTTCATAAAATTCCGAAAATTTACCACCTGTCATGAACTTCAATGAACACACAAGGCATGCAAAATTTTATTTGGTATGATTATGCACTAAAATAAACTGGATAAACATATCAAAATTCATTTATTCAATATATTTGTGTTCGTGTGGAGCAAATGCGTCTTTTTTAAAAAAAAAAAACCCTGTGTCTGAAAGAATTGTTGCACATCTACACCAAAGTCCGTCATCTTTGCTAACAGTTGCTAACAGTCCGTGCATTACCCGGGAATAAAGACAAAAACCTGTACTTTCTTCGCCTAGAGAGCTCGTCTGGATTCTCTGTAGAGACAGGCGAAAGACCTATGCTATTCCTCTCAGCAGCTTGTCACCTTTCTCGATATAGTTTCACTCACCTTTTCGTAGTGGACGATGGGACGCCACTAATGCTGCATGCTTCCGGAAGATATAGTCCCGTGAAATAAAGCGGGAACTGCAGCACGTTTATCAGCAGCCTCCGCCATTTCTAGAAATGGAATAAATAAATGTATAGTAAGAGCAGCGATGGGCGACCTCTGTGGTAATAAATGGAAGAAAGAAAGAAAAACATTGACTTGAAGTCAGGTCTTGTCGCCAATACTTGGAAGCCCTTGCTATGATATATATTCACAGTATAAATGTAAATTGTGGAAAGATCTGTGTTAAATTTAAGAATGCAAAGTAAGGATGAGAAACAGTTTTTACCAAATCCACTTTAACGACATGGCCAACGTCAGGAAAAATTGTTGATAGTGAGATATTGAGATTTACATCCCCAACGCCATCTTTATCTCTGTTCCAAGTATTCAAAACATAAATTCTTCTGATTAAACGTCCCTTGTAGAGCAACAAGACAAGCGACATATTCGCCAAAATTGATCCGTGTGAGCCGCGCTTGAAAACGAGGTGTAACAGAATATTTCCTGCTTTCAGAGCGCGCTCAATAATTTTTTCCAGTACTATACAACATAGAAGAGAATTTATTCCTATCCCAAAAGCAACATTCTTGCAAGCGATACAAAAACGCATTGCTTTCCCTTTTACAAAGTTCTATTCCTACTCTTCTTGCAAAAATCATATTTAATAAAAACAGTTATTATTACATGATCATCATCAGTATCATTATCTTAAGGCTGTAGCGATAAAATACACTTCAATATTTTGTGTTAGCTTGCTTGTCTTAAGAACTGAACATGAATGTTAATATTTTTCAAAATATTGAAAGATGCAGTATCAGAATGACATCATTTAAAATAATTGTGTTGTACAGACAGTAACTAAGATATGAAACGTGTTGAAAAATAATTTCTCTGACTTTTAAAATCGCATTGCAACATTTTGACAAGCGTTAACAACGCTCATTAACATCTCAGGTCATCAGCGTCCCATTCAATTCAGGGCGTGAAACGGCCCACAAATTTTGCTCAGAAACCTCTTCTTCCAGGCTTGAGGTTCTTTTACATGCCGTAAATGTATGACACGGGATCCACGGCTTTACATCCCTTCTGAAGGAAGTCATACTTAGGATTTTTACGCCCGAAAAATCCATCCATTCTGGCCCGGATTAAACCCGCGATCTTGGATTTAGTAGGCAAGTATGGTTACCACTATACCACCAGGACCGACAGGCAATAGAAGCATATGCAGATCCTGGAAAAAAATGACAGTGGGACTGTAATAGATCCAAATAACTAATATTTGATGGGGGGATAGAGGAAGAAAATAAAGAAGAAGAAAAAGTATAAAACTCATTTAATGTTAATTATTGTATTCGCCATTTTCCGCACACAATTCTTTATTTCGTTTTACGATACATGACAAAGGTGGAGTGTCCGGTAGAAACAAAGAGTATGGCAAGCAGCCTTATGTAGTTGTGAGAGATTTTCCACTCCAAATATCAGTGGCAGTACTCACCCCCTGCTTCTTGCTGCGCAATATCCGATTGGACCGGAAAAGGGCGGACGTATTGGCGTGCCGTCCAGTACGAAATTCCGTGGTTACATAGCAAAAACGTTCGCTTTCCAGTACTGCAGAGAACATTTAATAATAATAAAAAAAGAACATGTTTCAATTAATGCATTTTAACGTATCACATATTATATTCTGCAGCGAGTACAATCGCAGATGTTGCATGGACAACAAATACAACTACTGCAGCGTATGTAAGCCCCCAATAAACATCCCGATATCAAAAAACAAAAGCGAGCCGGTTGTATGTGTTACTAGTTAGATATTGATCGAGAGTTAAATAACCATCAGTAAAAATAATAAAGCTGGAGTACTAAAACAGTTATCAACTTTTGCTTTTCGTCTTCAAAAAATAGGTCAACTGTCTATGGGCTTTAATCTTTGGAAACAGCTGAAGTTTAGGTAATAAGACTGTATGCATAAGCACTATATAGTATAGTACAGTTTTACTACATTATTTAATACATTGTTAGAATTAAAAAAATAGTACATATAAAATGCATTGACAGACTTTTTCCCAAGCTGTATGTATTTTATTGTTACATAATGTAAATTAAAAATGGAATTTATTCAATCTGTAAATATACCTTATACGTAAAAGTAACAAAAAGTTTAGCCTGATTTGCACAAAAGTTTTTGAGATCGGATACATTATCTATAAATATTTGTGCCTAATAATTGTGATGAAAGCTAAAAAAGGCAATTATCAAAATTGTGTTTGCAGCGCTAAATCTGATTTATGAAGTGACTGAAAGGAAATATGAGATTTTTGTAGTTTTTTTTAAAATAGTGTTTAACGACCGTTTTTACTGCAAAGGCATCACAGACGTGGACACTGGTAATGTATGAAATGAATTATAAATTGGGAAAGGAGTTCCTCAATCAGGAAGGACAGTCCCAGACCTCCCGCTCACGAGACCTCGGCCACACGTGACGATGGATTTTTGTAGGGATTTATATAAATTTTATTATGTAATTTGTACTCTACTTATAAAAACCGCATAGGTTAATTAGCATATAAACATTTTAGTTGAACTGAATGATAATTATCTGGGACTTAAAGAAAAATATCATTTAGCAATTTTTATTCATTAATTTCTTTCTGAAATGTATCTGTAAACAAACGAATAGATAATATTTTACATACGTTCAGGGTTAATTTTTTTTTTATTTACGGACGAGTTTTAACATCTCAGGTCGTCAATATCACTTTCTATTCAAGGCCGATAAATTTTGCTCAGAGGCCTCTTTTTTCAACTTTGAGATTCTTCTACGAGCAGTAAATCTATGGCACGGGACCAACGGCTTTATTTCCCTTCCGAAGTAAGCCATACTTAAGATTTTTACGCTCTATAAATTCCATCAACTCAAGCTAATCCGCGACTGTGAAACTGGTAAAAAATACTAACTGCAGTTGTAAATATTTATCACGCACAGGCGTAGAAACTAATTGTAAAAAGTGATTCTCCATCCCGAGTCGATGGCCTGGAAGCATACATCTCAATGACATTGTAGGGATGTCGTCTAATGAGATCTAACAGCAGCATTAAATTCTTCCTCTGTTAACACGTGACGTCTGCGTCTAATTTTCTTGTCCAACATTGATTCCGTTGTTTTGAATTTAAGTGCTGCTGTACGGTGAATGAACTGCTGGAAAACGTTATTGAAATTCCAATTCATTTCTTAACAAATTAAATTACGTTGTTCTGTGTTAAATCTTCGAACCATGACAAGCATAGAAATGAACTTGCAATACCACAGGGACCACCACCTAAACAGGGACTAAACCGGCTTTATCCGCGGCAATATACGTCCTGACTCTCGGTATATGCAGCTGTGACCTGCCAGCTTTGGACCCGATCCGCGTGCGGGGAAAAACAAAACGAAGACTGGATACAAGGTCATATCTCGGTATAGTTTTGTTTTCTCCACTGGAGAGACACGTCACAGTTTAAGCTGCCTTTCTGCACACCACCACTAACTTTTTTTTATCCAATTGCTTGTTATCTTTGAATTTTCTTATAATTTCGTTTTTTACGTTGATATTGGGGCTATGCTTTATTTGTTTCCCAATTTCATTATTATTTGTGTAATACACGGCAGTTATTGACCATATCTGGCACTCATACAGTAATGCAGGGTATACACAGGTTTCGATGTAAACCTACTACTGTTCAAACATTTATATTCCCCACTTAATCGCCCTAACTTTATTGAGTTGCATTCCTTCTTTACCCCATTACAATTAACCGCAGGTTGAGTATGTAATGGGGGTATATATATACTCAGTTCTAAATAGTGCAATTTTCAACATTGTTGTTCCCATTTGTCTTGCCCTCCTTCCTTAACCATTTTTGTCTCACCTTTGCGATGTATTTTTTTAAGTTTCTTAATAATTTCGTCTGATTTTAAATTTATAAGTCTTCTATCTCTTATTTCATCCCGTAAGTTTTCCTACTTTTGTATTAGAAACTGTTCCCTGCAAAGCTTGGTTTGCTTACATTCTAAAATACAATGCCAAGTACTATCTGGTTCTTCACACATAGGACATATCCCCCTATTATATCCATTTTTATCCCACTTAAATATATTACTCCTGTTCTGAAACATGCCAGTTCTTCCGTTCCTGCCTTTTCACAGGTTTCATTATATCTTCCTCTTCCCTGCATATTTTTTAATGTGCCATATAATTTCAGAAATTTTTTTTACATTAAGACTAGTCCCATATTTCCTATTTTTTCAATATCCACAATTCTTGTTTTAATCTCTTTCCAAAATCCTCTTCCCATTCTTTCCGCTTCATACTATATGATCCCATGCCCACTCACATGTGTAAACACTCATTAGGTGTTATGTGTTAAACAACTGAAGGATTTATAAACCGATTTTCCATTACTCAAACAATAACTTCCACTTTTATAGTGGAAAATGGTGGAGTTGAACGCGGGGTTGGTATACATTTCTCTGCACTAGTTAGGAGTGTTAGGTACTTGAGATTTTGCTGCATTGTTGCTCCCAGCGGGATGGCACCACATTTCTGATAATCTGTTGGGGATGGTAGAGCCGTGGTAAATAAATCGTAGAAAGTTCTCAGGGTTCAAGCCAGTGACCTTTTCCTCAGTTGCGGTTTCGACATATTGCACTACACTTTGACTTGCAAATGAAACTCTCAAGATAAGCGTACTCTATGCATCTAGCTCCGAGCATTTCGTCGCCGTACCTTATTATTATGCCTTCCTCATCCGAGATAAAAATTGTAGCGACATGCTTCCCCTCCTGTTTCTTCCTCTGTCTTCAGTGTCATTCCCGTGGGAGATGAACTAAAACTTAACTTTCGATAACGTCACACAGCAATTAGTTTCCATAGGCCTTAAATTTAACTACAGCTTTCAAATATATATATTTAACTAATATTAATAATTTATTTCGAAGTTCATCAGTGGTCAGAACTGCAATAATGAAATCATCTTGATTGATTCACAGGAATTTCTTCAAACAAATTATGGGCCTACCAAAAAGCTCACCAATGGGGTTGCACAAGCTGATTTAGGCAGAGTAAAGGAAAAATAATGATAGGAATTTTGAAATGTTGGTTTTGGATTAAATATTTAGAAGAGAATTGTATTTTGAAGCACTGTCTAGTGACGCAAGAGAAACTGACAGGAGGAAATACTTGGATTAGTAGAATCGATGAGATTATGGAAAAAGTTGGCTTGTGTATGGTGGGCATGATAGAGAAAGTAAAAAAAGAGGTTTTTGGAGAGAAATTAAACAAAGAATTGATGGTATGGAAAGAAAGGAGATATTACGTGGTTTTAGAGTAAAAAGTTGCAGAGGGTTTATAGGGGACTAAAGGAAATATGGGGTAGAGAGAACATATTGACGAGGGAGGAATCGCATTGGCCCGGACAGGGGTAGTGAAAGAAATAAATGGAGGTTTAAATACAGAGGAATGTCCGATATGTGAAATGCAAGATAGAATGCAATTGTGAAATGTAGAGAAACTAAAGAAATGACAGCAAAACTGAGGATTGAGAAGTGGAATAATTTAGCAATAGAGATAAGGGGAAACAAGTTGGTGAATATGAAAACAAGGCAGAAAATCTTGGAGTTTGGAAATTATGTAGTTAGGGTTAAAAGAAAATAGTTGAAGAAAATAATTAAGAAATGAGGAACCAAATCGGGCAGGAACATAATTTAAGTTGGTTTTTGATTGAGTTAATTTTGTAGGTGTAAGTTTTTGATAGTTGAGTAATTGCAAGGTTGAAACTATTCGGGCCACTTGGTTACACAGCAACTTGTGAAGATTTACGAGAGTGGCTATGGTTGTATTTTCTTGTATGCTTGAGCGATTGTATAAGAGTACTGTGGAAGTGAAAATAAATTCAATTCAAGGCAATAAAATCATTCTGATAGGATATTTCATTTATTAATTATATTACTAACTCTGGAGAGAGCACTGTGGGTTTCATTAGACTTTTATTGGCATCTCTAATTGTAGAAAAGTATAATGTATAAAAAAGTTCTTGGAAAGACGTGGAAAGAAGATATTTATTGCCTACGTTAGGTTTCACTCCATAACCGTTAAAGCATAAGTAATGTTTAATATTTTCCTTGGTATGCTAATAGAAATCAGTTGTTAGAAACAGTTACCATTCTACTTTCTTTCTAATGTTGCAAGTATCTGTTCATAGTTTCACGCCAGTTGTTTATTTTGTAACAAAATTAACTCATCAAATAAATTAAGAAATGGTTAAGAAATGGAGAATGGGTCTGTCCTGGTGGTGTAGTGGTAACCATACTTGCCTCCTAAACCCAAGTTCGCAAGTTCAATCCCGACCAAAGTCGATGGATTTTTTCGGGCGTAAAAATCCTAAGTATGGCTTCCTTCGGAAGGGAAGTAAAGCGAAAAAGAGGCCTCTGAGCAAAATTTGTTGGTGTTTCACGCTCTGAATTGAATGGGATGCTGAAAACCTTGAGATGTTAAAGATTGTCCGTAAATAAACCAAACCAAAAAAAAAAAAAAAAAAAAAAAAAAACAACATGGAGAATGGTTACAGCTAATCTGAACTTGGCGACATGCTTTAGGGAAAATAAAAAGTTTTGCTGAAAATCTGCTGAGATCTAAAGAGAAATATACTCTAATAGAAGCGCAAAACTCTCAATTTCAATCTACAGGATGAAGCCGAAATCTACCGACACACTTTCACAAGTTGTTAAGGGATGTTTTCTGAGTGTTTTGATACAAGGAACGCGTGGTCTCCAGTGACTCATTACGAGGTAATTTCATTGTTTTCGTTTTGTAACCACCTTTGCATCTGCTTACTTGGAATATGATTGTTTCCAAACAAAACACAACACTTGACTGCTGTAGAGCGTGTTTACATTGCGGTCCGCCATCAATTAATCAACTACTCTTCACCTCCTGACAATTGCAGTTATTTATTTTTAAGAATACAAGACCAAACATTACAAAAAAAAAAAAAAAAAAAAAAGACATGAAAAAACCAAATTACACTATTTAAAGTAAATGTTCAAAATGTTAATCTCCATGATCATGACAAACTTCACAGCGACGCCTCATAGACTTTCGCACACGCTTTAGCATTCCAGGAGATTGGCGCACAGCAACAGCAGCTGCTACAGTCCTAGATATTAGTTTCAACAAGAGTCACGTGCATTAGGCTGTTCACGTGACCCCAGAAGAAAAAGTCCATGGGTATCAGGGTCTGGTGATCGAGCTGGCTAAGGAACAGGACACTCACTACCAATTCATGCGTCATTTAGATAGTCCATGAAAGTCACTGTGAAGTTTCTTGTGATCATAGCGGTCGACATTTTGAACATTTACGTTAAACAGTGTAACAGTGTAATTTGGATTTTCTCATGTCATTTTTTGTAATGTTTGGTCATCTATCCTTAAAAATAATAGCGAATCGTAATGAAAGCACGCTCTACAGCAGTCAAATATTGTGTTTTATTTAAAAACAATCATATTCCGAGTAAGCAGATGGAAAGGTGGTTGAATTATTACAAAACGAAAACTATGAAATTACCCTGAGTCACCGGATACCATGCGTTCCTTATAACAAAACACTCAGAAAACATATCTGAACAACTTGTGAAAGTTTGTCAGTAGAGTTCGGATTCACTCTCTAGTGATAGGCGTATGCGTGGACTGTGGCGCTTTAAAATGTAAGTATAAATTAAAGTTAGTAGCGTGCAAACTTAAGCACTAACGAGTAAGTTTTAAACCGCTGACCCTGAATTCCTTGTTTTAAATTACATGTCAAGATCCCTCTATATAGGATACGAATATTTCAGTGTTGTTCATTGTATAAAGGGAAGGAAGATGTAGAGAGGTAAGTCAATTATAGAGGAAATAATTAGCAGCGATATAAAAGAAATACAGGGTTTTTTTTTTAAAAAAAAAAAAAAGAAGCTTAATTTGTTTTACGGATAGATGGAAGAGTATAAAAAATACAAAGATATGTGAATTTTATTTCTCAAAATTATTTATTTTATAAACGTGAACCATTGTGGTAGTCATTGTTACATGAGCTATGATGTCATGGAAGAAATGTTAAAATTAAACCTTTAATTCTTTCAAATTTTCTAATAGAGCGCCTTCTTTTTATTACTTTGTACCTTCATTTGTTTTGTACATAACCTTAGTTTGTTTTATACAGAAGCATCATTAAGTAATTACCACACTCAAGAATTAACAAATTTATAAAAAGCGGATATCACTATGAAAAAACACTGCTGTCATATCTTCTATATAAAACAAATTGAAGTGTAGAGTAATAAAAACGAAGGCATTCTATGATAAAATGTGAGGGGGGAAAAATCATAGGTTGTAATTTAAATTTTTATTCGATGTCTTAACTCATGTAACAATGGTTATGGGACCATTGATATCTATAAAAATATTTTTAATAAATTAAAATGTATTTGCATTTTTTCTAAAATCTTATGTCTTAACTATAAAACAAACTATTTCAGAATTCCAGTTAGGAGTTTGGAAAGATAGGAAGACAATAGATAAACTCTTTGTCATAAATTCAATTAAAGAAAAATAAGTATTAAAAGGGGACGATGAAATATTTTTGTTGATATTTAAAAAGTTTTAGATAGAATATATTGCTAAGAAATAAGCACAAAATGAGCATTTGAAAGATTTATAGGAGCACCATAAATATTTACCCTTATAATGATTTTATATTTAGATCTCTAAATATATTGTGATTCAAGCTATTCCAAATAGCATGTTTAAGACAAGGCCATAAAGTAAGTTCTATGTTATTTAATTTGTATACTGATATAAAGAGATAATTCATAAAGTCAATAGTGTATGTTCCAACAACTAATATGGCATTAATGGAAACAATAGAAGTTAATATCTGTTTTTGTAAATAATGGAGTTTAAAAATCAATATTAAAACCAAGATTACGGTATTCAAAAATGGTTCCAAACCGAGGAAATGTACTGGGAGGAAAAAGAAATTCGCGCAATAAGTAAATTTGAATATCTAGAAGTAAGATTAAAACAACAAGCCAAAGAAAAAGTTACACGTGCTAACAGAGGAAGAAATGGGATTGAAAGTTGTAAAAGAATTTTGGAGAAACTGCCAGAAATGAATGGAAAGAGTTATGCAGCGATAGTAGAGGTAAAATGTCACGTGGGGTAGGCATTTGGAGGATTTTTGATGGTTGGGTAAATTACAATTTGATTTACCGCAGTTTCTATAAACTAATGTTCGATCCTTCGAGCTCTTTACACAATGGAATAGCTCAAGCAGAGTTAGGACGAATAGGGAATAAAAGAAAAATAATGGAAAGGACATTAAAACACTGGTTCGCGAACAACAGGCTACAGGAAGGAAATATATTGAGACAATTTTTAATTTTACAATAAAGAGTTTGGTCAATATAAATAAGGAATTTTAGGAAAGATTGATATGGGAGAAATATGGTAAAATAAGGAAAAAAAGAAAAGAAAATATTTTGGAAAGAAATCAAACTAAGGATTGTTGAAGATATAGAAATACGTGGTCGCTTTAATAATAAAAATCCTTAAGTTTATATACAACTAGATACATGAAAATTCATTAAGTAGAGACAAGTGTATATTAAATGTTGTAATTAGAATTCTATAGGATTTGCATTGGTCAGAACAGGAGATGCCAAATTGAAAGCAGTTAGAGGAAGGATAAATATAGTAGTAGTAGTAGTAGTAGTAGTAGTAGTAGTAGTAGTAGTAGTAATAGTAGTAGTAGTAGTAGTAGTGTAGTAGTAGTAGTAGTAGTAGTAGTAGTAGTAGTAGTAGTAGTAGTAGTAATAGAAGTTGTAGTAGTAGTTGTAATTAGTAATAATAATAGTAGTAGTAGTAGTAGTAGTAATAGTAGTAGTAGTAGTAGTGTAGTAGTAGTAGTAGTAGTAGTAGTAGTAGTAGTAGTAGTAGTAGTAGTAGTAGTAGTAATAGAAGTTGTAGTAGTAGTTGTAATTAGTAATAATAGTAGTAGTAGTAGTAGTAGTAGTAGTAGTAGTAGTAGTAGTAGTAGTAGTAGTAGTAGACTTTGAATTACATTTCAATCCCCCCCCCCCAAAATAGTCAGAAGTCATGTCTGCAAAATGGGCATAAACAGCATCCATCACGTCTTTACACTTAAATTTCCTTCCTCGAAGATCCTTCTTCAGTTTTGAGAAATGGAAAGTGTCATTGAGAGCTAGATCTGGGCTGTAGGGTGGATGATCCATCATCTTGAAGTCACATATCTTCACAACTTCCTTTGCAACAAGAGCTGTGTGCACAGGCGCGTTGTCGTGAAGAAGACGCACACCACCACTCAGCTTTCCTCACCTTTTCTCTTTGATGAAAGCACGTAGTCTGTGCAGTAGGCCAGCATAGTACTCCCCATTTACTGTGGTGTTCCTCTCCTCATTCTCGATCCATTCTCGAAAAAGTTTGCCCCATTCTTTTACGGTATAATATGAGGGGAATGCTTTTCCATATACACCGTCCAATCGATGTTTAATTTCATTTGGAGTAAGTCCTTCTTTTGTGAAGAACAGCTCGATACTCCATTTTGAACATGTCACAATCTTCTACACATAGCATTCTTTATGCAACTATATCTGAATAACTGAACACATCGGAAGTTACAGCTGCAATTATTTACTTAACAGGATTAAGTAGGAATAATAAAGATTTTTTGAAAGCGATAATCCTTATCGGTGAGGCCGGAAACTTATGGACCTACCCTCCCTACTGAAGATGTGGACAGAAGAACAATATCTAAAATAGTAATTAGAATGTAAAGAAACTGTATTACTAAATTAGATTATTAGGAGAGAAAACTATTTGGCAGAAATGGAATAAACTTCCAACAGGAATAGTTAGTATATAAGATACTGAATTTAAGTTCAGAGAAACAAATGCAAGAAATAGAAAGTATTTAGGGAAATGAAAAAGAAATAGTTTAAGAAACACACTGTAAGAGAAAATATTAGAGATGACGATTTTAATTGTGTGGATGAATTCATTATTTTATTAAACACATTTTTGTTGATATTGCATCAATAAAATTTAATAAATTGAGATAAAGTATTAGTAGAAAGATTTAAAACTAATACATACAAAATACTGATGGACGATAGATTGTATACTGCTGTATACTTTACTTTGTATATTTATATTGAATACTGATCAAATTCATCATTTCAATATGTTCATCGACATTTACAGCGAGTTGTCTTATTTAAATTAATTGAATGAACAAACAAATGTATGATCGTACATCTAAACCAAGAAATGAATATAATATTTGAACCTTTTTTTTTTTTTCATTTAGCTATGCAAAACCTACCCCGGAAGTGTTCATATCCTGTTATTTCTTAAGTTCTTTAATGTAGATCTCGCCTTACCTTTAGTCGCCTTTACAAGACCCTGACTGTACTACCCTCTACCTGAAGGAAATATTTTTCTTAATTCCTGAGAAGCACAGTAGACATTTATACACAAAACAGTAAAATGATGTGAAATGTGCAGAAGTTGCATATCTGGCTTAGCAGAATTTTTCATGGTGGGATTATCTGAGATCTTCCAAGCCTCTCGTGCGCCTTCTGCCTGCTTCTCCTTTGTTACACTTTTCATACTAATTCTACTATGTTGTAAAGCTGCTACCTGTAGGAGATATTTTTCTTGATTTTCACGTCTGCTTTAGCTTTATCCTCTTTTTCTCTGTGCCTTTAATGGCCATGCAAACAACAGTTTTAAGCAGAAGTTACTACCCACAGTCTCGTGTTTTATACGTAAACTTCAACTTGCGGAATGGTTTGTTTGTTTCCTTTGCTTATTCTTCAGGTTAGCTAAAGTTCGACTGCTTCTTCCGTAATTAAAAGTGTTTCCCATAAGCTCGACGATATAAATCTGATTGTAGAGTTATTGTTTAACATTTCTCTAAGAAATTCAATTATAAAGTCATGGCTAGGTGCAAGATATAAGTGCTGAAATACATGCAAAAATAAATTGTAAATATGGAAAGAGTTACGTCTAATTTAAAATGTTGTGAAACGTTTTATTTTAAAAATTAAAGTAATGTAAACAGTTTGTATCTAATTTCACATTAAATACTTCTTCTTTTGCTGTATTTACCCTGTTTGTAGCATTTACATCCTCTGCAACATACACACAAATATCCGAGTCAGTCGCCTGTACTGGAGAATAAACTTAGAGCACTCATGCATACTGCGGGCTCCCTGAATGATGAGAAATCCTATGTCAGGTCATCACAAACACAGAGGACGCAGACATGCGTACATAAATAGACAGAATGAAGATGCATGGTGAAATAGAAGCTGAAAGAAATACTAGCCGGAAAAAACTGATATTTTGAAATATCTCATAAATTATTTTATGGTTTTTTTCTTCACTATTTTACCATATACCTACACTGTAAGTGGAGCATCGTTGTACTCTGATTTATTCATAGAATTTATAGAGTGATGTATAAATAAGAAGAAGAAGAATGAATACATATTTTGAAAATAATGCAACGACGTTTTCGGGTAGAGATCCTTTTCTCGGAAACCATTATCAGTACGTAATTGAATTTGTATATGTTTCTAGCATTCTTGTTAAGAAATAATTATGACGGTAGATTTTAATAAACAGCATAGAAAAAAGTTAATTTTGAAAAAAAACTACAAAAATTAATTCCTGTTTCAAAATTTAAATCTAATGGAAAATATGATATATCATGAATACATTGTTCTTCATTTATATTATAAAAATTAAAAAGAATAAATACATTAAAATTCGTCAAAACTTGTATAAATGCATTAAATGGAAGAATAACTTGCCGCATGGATCAACAGAAAATCTGTAATAAACTCTGCTAATTTTTTTTATTTATACTTTCCCGCCCCTGTCTCAGCAACTGAGAGAGTTTTATTTTATTTCATTAACAAACACATAGATATAGAAAATGGAATATACAGGAAAAATTTTATACTTAGTATAAAAAGTCTCAAAATTGCTTTTAATATACTTTCTACGCATCTTCTACGAGAATTCAGATTTTTGAACATTGCAGATGCCTCACCAAATTTTCTTCTTGATTGACTTAAGCTCTTGCTGCTGGAGATTTCTCGAAAGGCATTTACAAATACGAGAACTCATTGGCTAGACTTAATTCATTTTACATTAGCTAGAGACGTTTTCAGGGAGCGAAAGTTTCTCTTTTTAAGTGACGCTTGGCCAATGTGAAAGCTACTTACCACAGTATTTTTCAAGGACTTATTTTACGAAGATGAAAACAAAGGTTCCCTAGCTATTGAATGCATAACCTTCCCATGGTACCAAGAAGTCGCTTCACTGTATTACATGAAAGTTTTCATTTTACAGCAAAGATTTCTAATTCTTGAATATTCAACGTCATTCTATATAATTGCATTATAAATATTAATCTATGGAAATTAATTAATTAAACTTTGATCTGAGTTAATTAATTGTACGGGATCAAATCTGAATGTTCCGTTCCAAGCGTTTACTACCTATTTATCTTCCTCAAACATATCAAGCCTTATTGAGTTTTAAACCAAACATCCTGAGATATAAGAAGGCACTAGAGTTGTAAATAAGGAAACTTTTTTTTATTTCTTTATTTAAGAACGCTCTTTAACATCTCAAGTCATCAGTGTCCCATTCTATTTAGGGCGTGAAACGGCCGACAAATTTTGCTCAGAGGCCTCTTCTTTCAGACTTGAGGTTCTTTATCGTGCCGTAAATGTATGACACGGGACTCACGGCTTTACTTCCCTTCCGAAGGAAGCCATACTTAGGATTTTTACGCCCGAAAAAATCCATCGGTCCTGGCCGGTTTGAACCCGCGACCTTGGGTTTAGAAGGCAAGTATGGTTACCACTACACCAACAGGACCGACTAGATAAGGAATTGAGGACAATAAACTTGTCAATGGGAAAACTTCTGCCCTAACAATTATTTGAACAATTGAACCAGAATCTCGACAAAGCAAACTGAATACCTCGGCAGAACAAAGCGGTCAGAATATGGATCATGGTTATGGGCAGAAAGCATGGTTGTTCACACCGTACAGGAAGCGCACATTGCATCTAATGGGGCACTAATGTATTCTCTTTTACGAGTTGTAGATTCCCTAATTGGCCACCTAACACTAGAGGGTCACTAGCCCACAGTGACACTGTGATGACCGTCCCGAACAACAGTTGAAGCCCTTGATTCTATAGCTCAGCATCTTCAGTTCCTGTTAATAGTCATAAGGCATACTACTGCAGTTTCTTAGAACAAATACTTTTATTGTTTTAATTATTACAAAAATTAATTTCTGTAAATTATAATTATAATGAAAAATAGTCGAAAACAGAGGCAATTATAAAACATAAATACTATATCTATTCTCTGGAACTTTAATTATAAAATAGTGAAAAGAGATTTAAGGAAATCCCTATGATTATCTGTAACTAGGAAAAATAAATACAGAAAAAGTTGTTGCACCATGTTGAAATGTGTTTTTATTTTATACTAATACTCACAACATATATTCAAGCATTTAATTGTATTTATAAAGTTTATTGCTATTGGTTACTTGATTTATAGCTGTTTCATTTTTTGGATATCAGAAACTGACATAGCTAAATATTGAGAATGGGCAGCAAACTTTGAAGTTAATAAGTTCTATGGTGACAAAGGAACATTACACGTAAAACGTTTTACTTTTTTCATTAGTGTAGGGCACTTCAAAATTAAAGATATTGCCTTTGAAATCCCCTGTTTACCTCAGTGTCCCTTCCACATTACAAAAAAAATCTACAAAACCTTGTACATCAATATCGCATTTCGCTTAATCTCGTCCACTATCTGAAAATGACTCAAAAGTCGTGAGAAATCAAAGAGGCACCTTCCCTCAGTCCTCATAAATGCCAGATGAGAAGGAAGGAAATCCTGAATAAAACTTCAGTCAGGAGGGTAGTCCTGGCGGGTATCGATTCCAGAACTTGTGTTTGCGAATCCTTACCCTCACGACTTCGGCGACCACTGTCGGTAAATGTATCTAGCGAACACGATTGACTTATCAGGAAAAGAAATATTTTAATCAATCAGTAAGCTTCAAGCATTATTTTATTAATTAAAAACTTATTTTTGTAATAAATGTAAAACTGGAAGCTTGTTTAATTTTGTTGCTGGGCATGGAACAGAAATATTAGGAAATTATTAGTAGCCTTCCAGAGAGATTGTAGTCTTTATGGACAATAAGAGGATAGGTCCATAAGTTTCCGGTCTAACAATTTTCTAGGTATGATAAACACAAAAACTATGTTTTACTTTTCAATAACACTTTATTGCAATACACTTCCCACATTTATAAATTAACACTTCAATCCTCTCCCCGCAAAATAGTCAATAGTCTTGTCTGTAAAATGGACATAAACAGCATCCATCGCTTCTTCATCACACTTAAATTTTCTTCCTCGAAGGTTCTTCTTGAGCTTTAAGAACAGGAAATAGTCACTGGGAGCTAGATCTGGGCTGTAGGGTGGATGGTTGATCTCCTTGAATCCACATTTCTTCACAGCTTCCTTTGCAAAAAGAGCTGTGTGCACAGGCGCGTTGTCATGAAGAAGGCGCACACGACCACTCAGTTTTCCTCGCCTTTTCTCTTTGATGGAAGCACGTAGTCTGTGCAGTAGGCCAGCATAGTACTCCTCATTTACTGTGGTGTTCCTATCCTTGAAGTCAATGAAGAGTATTCCTCCACAGTCCCAAAAGATTGTGGTCATGATCTTCTTGGTTGACTGAGTGACTTTGGCCTTTAGAGGCGGAGCTTCGCTAGGTTTACGCCACTTCATTGATTCTCTTTTGGACATAGAATCATAATAGAGGACCATAGTTTCATCCCCTGCAGCAATGGTTTGCAGAACTTCCCTCTCGTTGCCAGATACAGCTCCAAAAATGCCTGACAACAGATGACTCGTTGCTGCTTGTGGACTGAGGAAAGAATTCTAGGCACCCATCTTGCACTAACCCTATTCATGTTTAAATGTCCATGAATAATTCGAAGGACTGTTGTTTTAGAAAGGCCCAATCTTGCTGTTATTTCTATAACTTTGAGCCGCCGGTGTTCCATAATTTCTCCTTCCACAAGAGCGATGTCTTCAGGAGTGAGACTTCCAAGGGCCGATCTGCACACTCTTCGTCTTCAATGCTCTCTCGACCCATTCGAAACGTGTTGCCAATTCTTTTCCGGTAGAATATGAGGGGGATGCTTCTCCATGTACATCTTTCAATCGATGTTTAATTTTATTTGGAGTAAGTGCTTCTTTCGTGAAGAACTTAATAACAACCCGAAACTCCATTATGAACATGTCACAACCTTCTATACATAGCCTTCTTTATACAACTATATCTGAACAACTGAAAATAGTGGAGAGGAAGTTACAGCTGCAATTGTTTACTTAAAAGATAAGGCAAGACACCAGATAAGAGTTTTGTGAAGACGATAATCCTTGTCGACGAGGTCGGAAACTTATGGACCTTCCCTCGTATCTACTGATATCTGCTGTAACAAACAGTGAGTATATAAATAAAATGTTTAACCTGCTGAATCAACTGAAATATCTTCTGCACAACGTCGTGTAGTATACTAGTTAAAATCAATAATAATAATAATTAATAATAATAATAGCAATGTGATGTAGAAGATTTGTAGTAATCCTGCATTTTTTAAAATTAAAATGTATAGCTTGGTACACCTTTGAAGTTCGGTTAATTAACGAACAGTCAATGAAGACTTAATGGCAACCAGCTAACATTGAAACGAAAAGATAATTTCCAGATAGGTGTTTTTACGACGTCTTGTTCCAGAAGTCTCTCTCGTGACGTTACCTGTGTTCGTCTTTATAGTGTTGGAAATACATCATAGAAATGTCTCAGTAAGTCATATCCTATTCTTACTTTTCAGAGTGGATATCTTTTGAAAGGCTGTTGTGATCAGCAAATTTACGCCACATTTTGGACAACAGGCTTGAAGAATGTCAAAGACGTGAGAAACCAGGCGATTGATAAGACGCGTGAAATATTTAGCATCTCTTGGTTTGTTGTTGAGGGAGTGCTGGAGGCTGGCTAATTAGTCCCGACTCTAATTGGAGAGTCTGCATTGTTCTCTCCTTCACAGCCTTAGGGCCACAGTAGTGCCAACCATCGCAGGCCGACGTCGCCGAGTTTCGCGTGCAGCTGTTCGTTTAGTTCCCTACATTTTGTTCCCTCTACTTTAATGTTGTTGGTCCCTCGGTTTGGCGTGTGGCGCTCTTACAAATAATGCATGGCATTTTATCATCGGCTTGGAGCACTCTTTCCGATGCCGCAGATTAACCTTTTGCGTGTACTGAGCACCTAAAGCTCACGTTTTTCAAATTACTTCACAGCGTCATCTCGGACGTTTCTACAGCGTTAGAACCATGACAAATGACGATAGTATGAAGTTAAAATATAGCACAGTAGAGAGAAACGGCTTTTCTCTTGAATATAGAACCAAAATACAATAAAATCATTTGAACAAAAAGTTCATTATTTCAGTTTTATCTTGATATTAATTAATTTATTCACATATAATATAAATATATTAAGCAAGTTACGTTTAACTTATGCCTGGGATTTGTAATCGGTACTGGATTTTATCCTTGGTGCCAGCAAAGCTTTATAGGTGTTTTTCCCGATTTTTCTTACCCAAAGAATTAGGCTATATTTTCAGAAAAGCAATAAAAATATGGTAAAGAAAATCAGCTACGTTATTGTCATCTATTACCAAAATTACAACAATGTTTATGCTAGCTAAGGTGACGTTTGGATTATGAAGTTCAGTTTGCTGTTTAAAGTGGCATTTTATTTTAACACGCATAACATACACTTTTTTTACACCGCCATTAACTTCATATATTAAATTTGCTGCTGTCTTTCCGAAACTGCCTTGTGTTAAAGAAATAGTGCGCTTATTTTTCGCTAGGTACAAGGTGGAATAGTGTTCAAGGCCCGTTTTTACTACTGAGGCACCACAAGCGGTGAACACTGATGATACATGAGATATAATGATAACTTGGGAAAGGATATTTTGAAGGAAGTGTACCAGGCCTAAGTTTGATGTACATCCCGGACATTTGCCATTAGTGAGAAATGAAGAAAACCTGCAAAAAAAAAAAAAAAAAACCAGTCAGGGAGGACGATTCTGGTGGGAATGTCTTCGTGATCCCAGAAGAATGTGAACATCACTCTCTCCGCGGATAGTGTCACTTTAAACTATTTTTATATTGTGACACAGGATATTTCCACTGCATTGACGCAAGCTTTGTCTCAGGCTGGTAATTGTGAACTCAAGATTCATCCCTTGAGACAATTCGGTCTAGCAACTCGTGTCCATCGTGTAATGATTGAGATGTTGTAATGCTGGACCCATTTTGCGTTGAGATGTCAGCAGGCGCAGCAGCCATCGTGCACAGACTTTGAAAAAGCCTAACCTGTCATACATTACGATGTAAGCCATGCCGTGTGTACGGCTACAACGTCTAAAATGATACCTCTGTCAGCTCAGATTAACTCTTCAGCTAGTTGCAAAGTCGCCTAAGTTACAATTTTCATTGAGCGACAAACGCGGTGTTCGTCTTTGATACGTGTCTGTTCTTCAGAGAACTTCTGCACCCAATTGTAAACAACTTGACGGGACATGCATTTCTCACCTAGATGGGAAGTATTTATTTATGAATATTCTTTATTTCCCCATATTTTGCCCACAAAAATCGCATAACGGAGCTTTGCTTGAGGGCTGTACATTCACCCACCGCCATCTTGCAACTTCTGTTTCCCTATTGTAAACATAAATTATATCGTGTCTAATGCCACCAATTGCCTCTACACTAATTTTCCACTAGATGGCAATAGCCTCAGGTGTCTCACTCAAACAAGTAATACCCTACATCAATTGAAACTTATTTGAATAACTTACTCTCGTAATTTCCAATTCGTTGATTGAATTCTTATATATTCTCCTCTAAGGTTCCAGATTCAAATTCACGTGCAGTCATTCGATTTAGGGCGTAACAATCTTAAGCACAAGTCTTGCGAAATAGACTTTAAGCCGTGGATTCCATGTAGTTGATTTACGGCACATTAAAGAACTCACACTTGAAAAAAAAAAATTGATTGTTTCACGTTCAAGAAATGCCTTTACTTCCTTGTCAGATGGCACCAAAGGATATGAGCCTATAACCTGTCTTCTCTCTCTCTCTCTCTCTCTCTCTGGCCTCTATCGGAAAATAAACGGTTATTGAAAACTCTCCTTGGTAGACGAAATCTCCCTCGTTGAAGCGCCGATGTTCCGGGATGAAACGACGGGTACCAAAGTGGTACCCGATAAATGGAAATACTTACTGCGCAACGTTTCTAGTGCCTAGACCATCTCTATGATATCATCGTTGCCATGATTACCTGACGCTGGAAGGTGGGAGATGTTTCGTGCTCAGGAACGGAATGTACAATTCTTTTGTTTGCTGCTCTGTTTATAGGGTTTGGTTGTTTTCACTAATTCCGTAGATAATTCACAAAAGAAAAGGAAAACAGCAAGATATGAAGTAAATATTCTGAGAGTGCTCCTCTGGCACAGGCACGGAACATGTGATCTTCCGTCCTCTTGGGCTGCTTCTGGTAGTTTATTGTTTAGAAGACAGGCAACTTTTACTAGCTGGCCCATTGTCTTGATTTTTGAGGAGTAAGAATTTATCGTTTCTAAATTCTACTGGCCTTTAGAGAGAGAGCGCCAGTTGGTCATCGCATTACAAGATGCACATAATGTCTAAGTGGTATTGACGTAGTAAGGGGTTATCCGTCACAAGAATTCCGTACACGCTTAGAGTACTATGATCCGTTTGGTATAAAGCGTGATCTTACACTTTTGGAATCACGTGAACAGGAAGCTTTTATTAACATTAAATATCCTATTTAATGTTTTTTTTAATTTTTTTAATAGCCGATGTCTTGACATCTAAATTAATGACTCCATGGGGAACCAGGGGGCCCCTTCAACGTGGTCATGCTCGTGAAGTTGTATATAATTTACGCAATATTTAATATATATGAAAAATGTGGTTTATTATATAATGTTACTTTGTTGTTGATTTGATTTATTTATGGAATCTCTTTAACATCTCAGGTCATCAGCGTCCCATTCTACTCAGGGCGTGAAACGACCGACAAATTTTGCTCAGAGGCCTGTTTTTCAGGCTTGAGGTTCTTTAGCGTGCCGTAAATGTACGACACGGGACCCACGACTTTACTTCCCTTACAAAGGAAGCTATACATAGGATTTTTACGCCCGAAAAATGCTTTGATGCTGGCCATGTTTGAAACCACGATCTTGGGGTGGAAGGCAAGTATGGTTACCACTACACCACCAGGACCGATTTATAATTACTGATTCAGCTATCGTGGTTATTGGTTTCCCAAGAGATTGGTAACAAAAGTAATGAAAGATGGCAGAGATGCTATCAAAACTAATGATGACTCAGAGTTTTCTACACCCAGAGGAAATTTGAGCAAAAGAAAGAAAATAAAAATGCTTGATGATATTAAGAGGTTCAAATTTTACATTTAATTACTGAATTGTATCCTGATAGGAAAGCTATATCTACCATTAGAAAGCTCAACAATGCACTCAAAGAAAGAGAAAAATTAAATATAGAAGAGAATACCTCAGACTGCAATCTACATGTTCATAAGATACAACACATACCCCAAAGTTGCGGACATATCTTGATGAATTTCAGCAGACATTTCCTTCATTTGCAGATATTTAATTACAGCTCTTTGCCCGACACGTTCCTTTTTCCTAGCTAGTCAGCACTTATCCTTTTAACTGCTAACAGCGTTTAATCTGGAAACTGCATACACGGCGTTTGTACATTTCAAGCATTTATGCAACATAAAATAAATTTTTTATGAAAAATGGGGAAAGTATTAGTGTATTATGCGATATATTCGTATCAGCTTTAGTGGTTGATTGTACAATCATATAATCACTAGCTAATTGCAATTCGTAGTATCAACGCCTTTGATTAATAACGATATAACCAAGACTATCTAGAATAGCAAAATTTAATACAAATGTCGATACTGTACAAAATGGCGCCGCGTTCAATTGATATTCATATATATCCATGTGTTAATTTCTTATCGTAAAGGATTGATTGGAAATCTCGAATGCTGAGCACTAATAAGCGTTCACACGAATGGAATGAACATGTCCGCTCGGGTATGGCGCCCAGCGATTATGTAAGTCCTACATTAAAGTAGGCATCTCAGATTAGGCCTAAGAACATAGAAACTAAGCAGTAGTACGTGGTGTAACCGGAGGGGGCGAAGGGAGTCCGCATGTGATCTACATGAAGATAGCAGAATGAGACGGGTGACTGTCAGTCCATCTATGCCCCGGTCTGATCTCACCGAGCTCAATTCACTTTTAATTCCTATTTAATTCTTCTTTAGTTGGGGTGTTGCCTCTCACCACCAACAATTGTATGCTAATCCGTCATTAAACTCCAGTTAAGTTGACTGGCGTATATTTGGCCATTTAACCAGTTAATTCTCAAACTTTTCATAATAGCAAGGCTGTTCAATATGCTATTTAAAGACCACATTGTTCCAAGACGACCGAGGATAATTTCCGAAATACAAGATATATTTAATAATATGGAGAAAAGAGATTTCCAAATGCGGTTTCGCCTGAGTAAAGTTTTGGCATTAGATATTTTAAGTTCTATAGAATATGACAACATATAATAAAAATAATAACATAAAATCATTTATATCAAACTAGAATGAATTGCACAATCATTATTTCATTGTAAATGAAATTTTATCTAACATAGTTTGATAAATGTTAAATTAGAATTCCCAACAGTCGTGTAAATTTTTATAATATTTAAATAATGCTAAAAGTCTTCTTATTATTTCCCGTAAATATTACACAAAACAGAAATCTTTATGTTGTAGGTTACTTAAGTTACACAAATGTCTTGTGTTAAGTTACAAAAATGTCTTCCCATACTTCGAAAGTTAGTTATTTGAACTGTAAAACACTCAGTATAAAATGAAATGTAACTGAAAGTAGCGTATTCGGTTTATTTAAGCAATCAAGTCATTTCTCCAATGAATGTACAATACGAGTTAACGTTACAGGAAGTGCATGTACGGCAGCAGGTGATTTGCGTATCGAGTGAGCGCTGCTGTAGCTCATATCTCCCTTATACATTAAACGCTCTTCTTTCCCTTCATTTCTGATGTGCAATTGTCATGAAAAACAAATGAGTAACGATATCCGGTATTTTACAAATGGTGTATAGAGTATTCTTTGCTGTGTTCATGGCATTTTAAATCACGGATTTTCTAAATTCAGAAGGCCCTGATGACTTAAATCCTAATTAGCTAATTGACTGCGTATTTATTTTGGTGAGATGCAAAATATGTAATCGGGAATTAACTTTCTCAATTAACTTGAATCTTAATTAGTTAATTCTCAATTAGTTCCTTATACATGTAACAAAAACAAACGCAACGGTTAGTGACGTAACGGAAACAAACGAAGCAAATTTTCCTCTTTTCCGCCGCTCCAAGGCTAGGTAAGAGAAAAAACTGGTGAGCAGACTTAGCTCGTTTGAGACCATTGCGTTACATGTGCTGTTAGTTGCCAGCACTGGGACTTTAATGATGATGTGTTTAGTGTTAATATACCTGACATTTCTATGGAGAAGTAACAGTTATTATTTATATAATAGTAAGATAACGGAACAGGCTTCATGTGTTATTCCACGTTTACATTTATTTTAAATGAAAATTAATCTCAAATCTTAATCTTCTGATGATCATCTTGTTTGCTATCATAGCTCTAATCTTAAGACATGGCACGGGTTATGGAGAAGGATCTGGGCAAAGAAACCATTACGCAGGCTTTGGATAGTTCTTATAGTGTTGATTTTAAAATAAAACATATGGCTGAGAAATTCAAATACTAAATATAATATATCAAAAATTTAACTATCAATATAAAAAAATTAATGGAACATTATTAATGTTTAACTTCAACATAATGTGCATATGAATCAAAGAGCAAATTTCTCAAACTTCAAATAAGAGTTTGGGAGTGAGCCTTGCTGGAGGATATCGTCGCAGAACAAAGGAACACGAGTTCCCACCCAACCAGACGCTAGTCTGGAGCAAAAACAAAGCCCGGAGTTCAAAAACAGTTACTATACCAAAAACGAGATCAGACTGCTAAGTGCCAAGTAGAGCGATGAGGAAAAGTAGGAAACCATGGTACTAGGTACTACCTAGCAGTAAGAGAGAGAGAGAGAGAGAGAGAGAGAGAGAGAATCATTGATTTACTTAAAAAGTTAACGCACAGACAAGGTTAATTGTCACGGACTTTTGAATCAGGTTAGGTTAGCCTTAGGAAGCGAGCAAGCGAGTGCACGAATAACTAACCTATAATATACTGCTTCCATATTTCCACTATCATGGTCGTGTCATCCACGATAAAGACGTTATAAGCAAGCAGATGGTTTGATATTATCAGTTGCTTAAATTTGTTCGTCAAGGCAGTTTCAGCAGAGTTAACCTTCTGCAAAAAACATAGTATTTTGTGCCTTAGGAATAGCTATTTTAAAGAGCAATATATGATTCTTTATTATGATCCTCAAAAACGTTCGAGGTTATGATAAGCGGTTTATAAGAAAGGTGAAATTCCTAAAGGAAATCTACTTGAAAAACATATTGTTTTGATTCAATTCTCAGACTTATGTGCAATCATGAATGAGTTGGGTTTACCTTGGGAAGCGAGGGAAGTGTATACATTGTGACTATGAATTTGCAAGTCCTTTAATAACCTTGTGTCTTAATCTGTAAAAATTATTCGTTTTCCAGAGCCTTAAAGCTGTAGTACGCTAGCCTTTCTTTTAATTATTGATATTTATTCAGATATAATTATTCATTAATACATTTTTACCTAAGTATAAAATAACAGAGAACTTTTTTCCTCATATTTCTGTATCATCAAACCTAAATCTAATCCTCTTCCTAACTCCTCTTCTCCTAAGATTTCCACTTTCTCACCACATGTTACACTTCCGTTTCTTTCCACATTTAACAAAGGAAGGATAAACAAGGGAAATGTTTAGTAAATTGTTACTTGCTTTGGGAAGTTTTATCTACCTATTTTACTTATGGGGCTTTATTGTATAATGCTCATTTATTCATAACATCTTAAATTAGTTAAGTAGTATATAAATCTCATTGTTTCAAAGTAAAACGGGACAGTAAAATTGCTTAGGAACTATAACAAAAATGTTCCGTGGCCTTTAAAAAATTTCAAAACGTCGATCGATGGATTTTTTCGGGCGTAAGTACGGTTTCCTTCAGAAGGGAAGTAAAGCCGTGGGTCTCGTGTCGTACATTTACGGCACGAAAAAGAACCTCAAGTGTGAAAGAAGAGACCTCTGAGCAAAATTTGTTGGCCGTTTCACGCTTTGAGTAGAATGGGACGCTGATGACCTGAGATGTTAAAGAGCGTCCGTAAATAAAACAAACAAATAAATAAACAAGCACCCTAAACTTAGGCCTGGACGCTTCCTTCCTTAAAACAAAATACTTCTTTCTCAATTCATCATTTCATCTCAGGTATCACCAGCGTCCATCGCCTGTGGTGCCTCTGTAGTTAAAACGGGCGTTAAACACTATCAAAAAAAAAAAAATGGTTCTCAACAGAAGCAGAATAGGATTTTTTTTCCATCTTCCCCCTCCCTCTCCTTTTCTCTTGCATTTTTTCCTTTCTAGCATTGGATAATCCATTGAAGGAGATCTTTTCTCTGGAGAGCCACCAATGGCAGCGATAATGCTAGTGCAAGAGAGGATACAATACCTTTGATGGCTGGGTTTTACTCTGCGGTCAGAGCCAACGAGTATGCAGGGCTTCCTTCTGATCGTGAAAATGTTCGAAGCCAAAAATTTGCTCTCTGGTAACGCTGCAGGATTGAATAAAAGTAGCTGTGTACATTCAAAACCTTTAACGAAATTTCCTTTACTCCGTGCTGAAAATAAAAACCTTCCCAAGGTGAACTTTCGATAGAAATGTTGGAATTGTTTCAATAAACTCCATAGTTTGTTGACGATAAACTATTTTGATTTCTTTGATGAAACTGAGTAAATTGAGTTGTGTGAGAGGCCAACACAACATTTCAATGTCAATGTCTCTGTAGTTGTCAAAACACTTGGGAAGCACGTTCGTCCAGAATTAACAAACACTTTCCTTTAGACTTTACTTCTGAGAGAGATGCAAACATTGAAGTGATGCCTCATGTTTTATATGGCGACCCAGTCATTGCAACTACAGAGTTAGAAAGCAAATATTATTTGTATATCTCTCTGTTCTTTGACAGCTTTGAAAACGGCGCAAAATTGCCAACTGCGCTGAAGCAAGTCACAACATTCTTTTTCCTTGCCACTTTTGTTGCTTTTATACTTGTCTCGCTTTTTAAACGAGTTATTTTTAAGTAGTTTTGTTTAGTGATACACTTGTCTTCTTCAATCTGATTTATTTTCTTTAAATCCCCCAAAAATGATACAAGCAACGAATGTATGTATTGTGTGAAATATATACAATTTCACACAAGCACAAGAAAAGTTGAAAAGCAAAGAACACAATCGCAAATTGAGCTGAGTAAATAGCAGAAGTTAATTTGAGAAAAAATAGGCCAATATCAACCATCACTGCTATCTGTTTAGATAGAAACAAAATATCACGTTAAAAAGAAAAACTGAAACTATAAAACACTTCATTCTACATTTTACGAAAGTTAAATCTTTGTTAAATATAGGCACTCAGGACAAGTAGACTTTTCCAGATACAACTATTCGTTTTTTTTTTTTTTTTTTTTGCGGACAAAAGAAGCAGTATTTTACAGTAAAATCTTGATTATTGCTATTGTAACATCATTTGTATATGGAACACTGCTCGATAAATACCTCACTTTCATAAAATACAGAGGATACCAAAAAATGTATACACACTTCAAGTAAAGAAAAAACGGTGATAACATAACAAAACTGAATTCACACAAACAGAAAATGATGAGCACTAATCATCTTAGACTTTTACAGTTACAACAGTTGCTCAAAATGCCCACCATCGGCGTCGAGACACTACTGAGTACGTTAAACTACTGATTGAACAACGTTTGCGAAAGTGACCTCAGCGATTGCAGCACATGCCGTTTCAATTTCTTCCCGAAGTGCTGTCAGTGTAGCTGGTTTTCTACGGTATACAACATCCTTAAGAGTTCGCCATAGGTAGAAGTCCAATGGAGTTAGATCCGGAGAACGCGGTGGAAACTCAATCGGACCTGTTCGTCCTATCCAGCGTCTTGGAAGATTGTCATCAAGTTACGCACGTACATCTCGTGGTAATGTGGTGGTGCACCATCCTGTTGGAAGTAAACTTCCTCATTTCCATGGAGTGTATGAATGGCTGGTGAGACGGATGTGCGTATCATGTTCAGGTACACTGGGCCAGTTCTGTTCCTTGAAAAAAATTGGTCCAATTAGACCCCTAGATGACAACCTATCCAAAATTAATTGCAGGTAAATAAACAGCCTTTTCCAAAATAACATTTGGATTGTTTGCACACCAGTAGACACAGTTATGCCGGTTAACAATTCCTTCCACATTGAGTTGTGCCTCATCGGACGAAACAACTTTCCCTACGAAGGCCTCATTCTCTTGCACCATGTTCCGAAACCACTCACAGAACTGCATTCTTCGATCAGGCTCATTTTCATTTAATGCATGCAAAAGTCTTGGATGAAAACTTTCAACTTTGCTGCGTCTCACGCGCACATTGCTTTGTAGATTTCTGTGGTGAATGCTCAAAACGTTTCAAAACCATAGCCGAGCGGGACTTGTTGCTGTGCGAGGTCTCCCAGATCTGCCCTTGTGAACATCGCATACGGTACCACGAGTCTCAAATTTGTCTCCAATGTGTGCAATTGTTACTCGCGTTGGCGGTTCTATTCTGTACACACGTCTCCATTGCCTTTGAACTACAACAACAATCTCGGTTTTCCAATACCACTTCAAAATTTCTTTCCGCTGTTGAAGCGATAATCTTGGCTCCATTTTGTTTTAGCAACGCTAGCATAACGTAACGTGAGTCACATCTGTTTACAGAACATCATTCGATAATCTTGATTTCATTTGTTCCTTATTGATTTACCTGTCACATAGCAATGCTGTCATAATGTATGTGAGTCACATCTGTTTACAGAACATCTTATACCGCCACGGGTGGCCGAGGTCTTTAAGGCACCGACTCGTGAGTGGGAGGTCTGCGGTTGGAATCCCACAAGGACCGTCCTCCCTGACTGGGGATTTTTCCAGGTTTTCCTCAGTCTTCATAACTGGCAAATGCCGGGGAGGTACCTAAACTTAGGCCTGGAACGCTTCCTTTCAAAAAAAAAAAATCCTTTCCCAATATATTATTTCATCTCATGTATCTTCATTGTCCACCGCCTGTGGTGCCTCAGTAGTAAAAACGGGCGTTAAACACTACTCAAAAAAAAGAACATCTTACTACACATTGCTGTTGTTTTTCGCTCCAACTTTGAAATATATTAAATAGATATCTGCTGTGAAAGTGTGAATGTATTTTTGGTACCCTCGGTATAATGCAGTTAATATTAACGTTTCTAGATCGTAATTTTTTGAAATTGTACTGATTCAATATAAAATAATAGGAAATGCAAAAATCTGGAGCGCAGACTCTTCGGGGGATACATTAAGCTGTGGGGTCCCGTGTCACAGATTTACGTCACGTTATAGAACTTCATACCTGAACAAGACATCGTTGGAGAAAAGTATAGGCAGTACAAGCAATATCCTAGTTTTGTGTCTATTGGCGCTTATCCGTATGTTGAAACTCTTCAACAAATACCTTTCTTATGGGAGATGACATTTTTAGGGATGAAACAACTTGTGTGACCTTATCATCTTTAATTCTAAACCCTTCAAATGTTAAAGAAACATGGGTAGGATGTCATACTAACACCAATTCGTACCTAAGATAATTTTGAAAATACTATTCATATTCACACCTGTTTTTAAAAATATTGTAAACAACAGTTCACTGCGAAAATTGTCGTTTGATACTAGTGCGCCCTCCTGCCGATCATTGTTTCACTCGTAAAAAATATGAAATGCTTTGTTTTTGGATTTCAGCATAGCAAGTCAGCGTTCTGTAATGAAACTATATATGTAACTCATGGCTCTATGTTGTGTTTATTCATGTGGTTCAAAGTGCCTGAGAAGTTTATTTGCTGTACATTTGCCTCTCAAGATGACCCCCGAATCATCGCTAAACGCTCATAGTTCGAGCTGGCGTACACCTGAAAACTTGACATCTTGCCAATAATCTCATTGTTTTTTAAACATATCTAGTATTCCCTCTACTAACGACCAGAAGTAATTCGACACCAAGTGTTAGGTATACAGCTGATTTACGTATAATGGATAGTTAAGACTGTCACCATTTTTGTAACATCTGTATATATGCTCCCGGGAACCATAAAGCTTTACAACACTTTATCTGAATAATCCAGACTGCCAATATGGTACATTTTCCATAAGACAGATGGAAACAGTATATCGGAATGTAGATCAGCTAGTAGAGTAGTTCGTCAGGGATGTATTCTACCTCCATTATTATTTAATATTACTTATAGATTATATCTACCGCCATGTGTGGCCGAGGTCTTTAAGGCGCGGACTCGTGAGCTGGAGGTCTGGGTTCGAATCCCACCAGGACCGTCTTCCCTGACTGAGTTTTTTTTCCACGTTTTCCTCCGTCCTCATAAATGGCGAATGCCGGGGCGGTACCCTAAATCTTAGACCTGGAACGTTTCCTTCCTTAAAAAAATAATCCTTTCCCCAAATATAATTTAATCTCATGTATCATCAGTGTCCATCGCCTGTGGTGCCTCTGTAGCAAAAACGGGCGTTAAACACCATTCATTCATTAGATTATATCTCCGATGTTCTGTTAGCGGAGGAAATGAATGCCCCTGAATAATTCTTTTATATCTAACAAGAAATAATTTGCAAAAAGAAATTCACATCCTAGAAGACTACTGCCTGAATTGGAGTATAGTAGTAAATGTTAACAAAACCATAACAATGACTTTTAAAAATGACTACATAAATGGTAGAGATGAAAAATGGTACTACAGTGGACAAGAAATACAGAATGTGGTAAAAAAAAAAGTATGCTATTTAGGAGTAACTTTAATATGACTGGTATAAATTTTATACCAAACTCTATTTGCAATAAAATATTTTATTCTGAATTTAAAAATGCTGCGTACACACCTTATTTCTCATAGTTTCCTATATTTTACATGGTCAAGTGATTTTATATAGTCAATAAAGGCAGCATAGTGGGTGCACTATATTCTTTGTGTTTCATATGTGCAAGATCTACATATTCGAAACCTACGCTATTGCTCCAAGGGATGCCTTCGATGATTATATTTAATATTTTTGCTAATATTTTGGCATAAAATTTATAGCTTGTATTACAGAGGTTTTTCTTCTATGGTTTCAACAATAGCATTTGTCACTTTTTAAAAACTAATGAAGTATCAACATTTATTTTCATTCGTCTGGAATACAAACCGTTCTTCAGCTAGATTCACCATATCTTATAATATTTCGCACGGGTGGAAAAATAATATTTTTCTGAAAATAGTATATTTACAGAGTATGTGTTTTTAAGAAGGATATGTTTTCAAGAGAAAGGCTTTTATACGTATATATAACCATGATTGACTGTAAAGTTAATCCAACCCCATCCACTGAATACTGTCAGAAAACCCGTTAGTTTATAATAATTACAAATTCACTTTATTATTTTCTAGAGTTGTGCTAATGGCAAAGTTTGCTCGCCGAAACATCTCCATTAAAGTAGGCGAGAGGTTGGCCCAAAACTTTGTGTCCCCTAAAGGCTTTCAATATAGTGGACAGTGCTTTACTTTGAATTCTAAAATACTTCACAAAATGATGTGTGCGGTAGCATAAAAAGCCATTCTGTATCTGCAAATATTCTTTTCTTAAGACCCTCTAATAATTATTTATCATTCCTCTCAATAAAAACAGGACGTGCAAATATACCTGTAACGCACAACAAAAGTGCCCTACCTATACACGTAAATGTAGAAAATACCGCAATTACAATTTAGTCTTCTTAAACAGAAATGTATTCACTGCAAAAAGACTCTCGAAAAACACGTTGAATCATTCATAAGGACAAAAATACAAAATATATGCTTACTAAAACAAGCTACAAGAGAGATGTGAATTTCAACTAGAAAAATTTAAATTACCTCCAGTTCTTGAGATTGCATAGATAAATCAGCTGATTTACATTTGTTTCAGAGTAAACATTTAATCAAAACTATTATGACGTTTTTGGGAAAACATTCGGCATTAACGGAATGGCCTATGTGCACGTTTAAATATGTCTTTCAGGCGATATGAAGTAAGGAAACAACATATACATGCTATTGATATCTTAACATCTTCACTATTAATATTATGTTTAGTTTTCGAAAGCTAATTATGAACGAAAGAATAAGGTACAATAGACCAGATTTATAATGCCTACGTTTTCAATGGTCAAGTAAAACGTTGACAATGGGCAGTCAAATCTGCAAAGGAAAAGAATACAAACTGAATTTAATAAACATACAGAACCTATGAAGGCTACAGGCATCCAATCATGTACAATCTCGGCCTCGCTGTGTTGTCAGTTTTGGTACACGCTTGCTACTCTTACCTGTAATATAATTGAGAGAGTTTGCTGAAGAGCAATAATATTATCAATTACCCTAGTTTCAGATTCTTTCCAATGCATGTATTTATTTGTTTTACTCTAATGTAGAATTATTCGTTCTATTATTTTTATTACTATGATAAATGTCCCTATCTCCTTCATAGTATTGTCAGGGTTTACTTTTATGTTTTGCTCGTATATTCATTTTCACTTTCAGAATTTACCTCGATTGATATAAAAAGTGTTATTGCTGGTGCTTGTTGTATATTATTGTTCTTTAATTTCATTTTTTTCATTATCCAAATTTTTGTATTTTGGTTATATACATAATGTTTACATTGGTTTATGTGTACGAATTGTCAACTTTACTATCAATGTTCGGATTGTAATATTGTCACTATAACTTCATATAATTATTATTAGATTGGTAGGGCAGAAGAGAAGGCCTAATGGTCTTAGCGTTGCTAGAATAAATAAATTATAATCGAAGGGTTTAACATTTTGTACAAGTTTGTACATTCTCTGGTTTGTAAGCTGAATGGTTAGTGAGATATTCATTGTTGATTTACACAGGATGTTTGGTACTCAGCAGTAAACTTATATAAACTAAGCAAAGAGAATGATATTTAAGTGTATGTCTGTATTCATTTGTGCTTAAAATATTACAAGAAGCTGGTACAAGAGGCTATTATTTAAGTAAGCGCGAAGTGTTGCTGAAGAAAAGATTTAATGAGCACACATTTTGAAAATATATTGTTTTGTTTCTAATATAGAGAGGTAAGGAGTGCTCAGAACCTTAAGTAAAGGCCATTGAGGCTTGATGTGTATGTACATTTCTTATTCACATACAACCACTTTGTTTGGCAACGTCGCTATGAACAGCGATTGGCTGACCTTCATATGTCATTAAGTTTGGTATGCAGTATAGTTCGGAGCGAGGCATGTTGACAGATCATATAGTATAAACAAATCGATGAGAGAAATTCTGAAAATTGAAAACAAGTAAACGGAAAATGTAATTTGTCTGCACTAGAAATGGACTGGTCCTGTGGCCTTGCACAAAGAAGAACTGGGGTCGACCCCAGCAGGCGTAAGTAGACTTTAGGACTGCCATTGAGGTTTCTAACTTTTTCCGGCTGCACTGGTTTCACCTGACATTCTTATCACCAACTGAGCAATCATCATCAATCAGAAACAGTTCTCAGAATTCGTATGCAAATTGAAAATGAACTAACCAGTGCCCTCTGGCGTCCGAGTGCGGAACTTCAAAACGTTGCCTGTCAAGTGATCTTGCATTAGCAGTATTATTAATGATAGTAAAAATGAATTAGGTCGCATTGGACGAATTCCTTATTTCTGTCTTCTCACTTCCCAAATTCTCCTTGGTGTATCTGGTATTTGAAAATTATCCATTAACCTCAATCTTAAGACGAAACTGTTACAATTTCTTAGAATGAGAATGTGATTTCTTTTTCCTTTAACGCTAATGAATTTTGCCTTAAAACGTTCCAAAGCCTTTATACCATCATATTAAAGTACTGCTCAACGTAGATCTAAACTGCTCTGTCGAAAACCTTTCATCACTAATTTTTCCCTAGCTTTAGAAAAAGATGAAATAACAGCAAACCATATTTCATTATATTGATTTTCACCAGTATTTTGACAAGCACGTCTTATTCAAATATGCTTTTCTACTTTGATATATCTGCGCTTTATTCGCTTAGCAAGGTATTTTTTTAGTGGGAAGCAAATCAGCAAGATTTCTTGAGGATCCCAAAATATTGAATATTCTTTCAAGTCAAATTCATGAACGTGTTTTCTTTGGTGGTGCAGCATAGCATACTTACATTTTTCTGTGTTTTAAAAACGTTTCACAATTAGCCATAAATTCATGCATCAAAACAATTCGTATGCACTATAAATGTGTTAATCTTTCCTAAGAACATTGTACATTTTTGACAAGGTGTCACAATAGTGGCATCCTTTCACATTTCATTCTGTAATGGCATATACCGGGTGTCTCACTTAACTTTGCGACCTCAAATATTTTCGAAATGAAACAAGATGTGAAAAATACAGTTTCACCTGAATGTACTCATGTCAGGGGTACATATAAATGGGAGGGTATGCAAAATCCACAAAATTTAAAACATATCGTTTTCAACTCCAAGTTACATTTTTTAAACATGCATATTTTTTTTCTAACGAAACGAAAACCCAATTAATGAATATTATAAAGAAAAGTAGACTAACAGCTGTTGGCAACCATTGAAGATGTAACAGCTTGTAATACATTATTAACATCACCAGCAAGTAAACTACATTTAAAATATTGAAATGCATGTCGACAATTTTCAAAGAAGACAAAGAATAATATAATTACGTACTGTTGCTAAAATGAAAAGTAATTTAAAAATATAGTATGAATGTAATAGTATTGTTTCTGTACTTAAACAAACACACACACGCACGCACAAACACACACACATATATAAAAGAAAAATAAAAATAAAGTAACACTATTAATAATGTAACAAATTAACAGTAATTATAATAGTAGAAAAGGATAAAACACTAAGAAAAAGTCACACTTGAGATCGCTATATTTCGGTCTCGTGGAGTCCTTCTATGGCAAGAAGACAAGTGACCAATTGAATTAATATTCCGTTAGTACAAACACCAGTAATAGCACAATAAGAAAAAAATAAGCACAATAAGAAAAAAAGGTCACTTGTCTTCTTGCCATAGAAGGACTCCACGAGTCCGAAATATAGCGATATCAAATGTGACTTTTTCTTAGTGTTTTATCCTTTTCTTCTGTTATAGTTACTGTTAATTTATATATATAACTTAACAGTAATTATAACAGCAGTATATATATATATATATATATATATAAGTATAGAAATAATACTATTTCCCAAAAATAGTAAGGTGTCTAGTTAATTATACGTCTACTGAGATCTCCGCAACACTCTTTTGAATTCCGGGGATAGGATAAGTGTAGTTTGTGGAAAGTATATAATAATACTGAATATTGTCCTTACAGACCCCAATATTTATATGTTTACTCATTCCAGTTACGGTTGAGCAAATACGAAAAACGTTTCTGAGACGTAAACCCTATTGTTTTCAAAGGAGGTGACTACAAACGGCGCTTGGCCGAAAATGAATACGTGCATGGAAAGAAGATTAGCGCAACACGTTCCAACCTTTTCAGTGTAGTAATGTTTTATTGAATAAGGGATAAAGAATTTCTCGCTCCAGAATCAGGGAATTAGATGGGAGCGTTGTAATCCGGGCTGATGCGCTAGGGAAGATCCCGGGTCAGGATGTGCTTGATTAACTGCCTGATCCTCCCCTTTGTGAGTCAGGTAATACGATTACTCTGGTGGGAGGTGTCTTTATATCGGATCGGAGGCTGGGGAAACTCTTAGTAAATCATGGGCAGTGTAGCCATGCCCAGAGCGCAACCAAGGAAACTTCGACAGCTAAGATAGTTCTAGTGACTAACAGACATTTAAATATGAGATATAGAATGTACCGGGTGGTTAAGTAATCATGTAATGTGGAAGCCAAGACACTCCTGAATTTTACAGTGTGCTTTGGAAGTTTCTTTACTATGATCAAGTCAAATCATTAATTGTGCCCAATATTTTCTATTTAGAAAATAAGTTATGAAAGCTTTAATCCCACAATATAATAATCGTATCTTCACTCAACGCCAGCGTTATAAAAATGGTGGAAATTCAATAGAAGTAGCTACGCCCTTGCTTATATCATGTTAAGGTGATTGTTTCATCTTATTCACAAGATAGACTAATTGCAAAGCCTGTGTAGAGTATGAAATGTTGCTTGTATCCCTTCTTCAGCGTGAGAGCACAGTGTTTTTGTATTTACAGGCATTCTATTCAAAGGAAAGTTTAGGTTTTAATTATATTTCTTTTATATTTTCATAATAAAAGTACATAGCACTTATCTTTAGCCATTTTCTTAAATTCGTTGCCAGAAATGTTGATGTGTTTGATGCAAATAAATTGTTCAACTGAGAAGAACTTTGCTATTCACAAAGAGGGAAGAAAATAATGAACACAAGTAATTTATTATACTTGAAATAACTTAAATGTTTTCTGGGAGGGTAATTTAGAGACAGAGTACAAAGACCAAAAAGGTTTTAGGATTGCGAGTACTACACCAGACCATACAAGTAGTTAAACACTTAAATTTCAAAAAAAGAAAATGCCTAATGCTAAAGTTTACGCTTGTAATTTATTGTTCTACAAAAATCTTGTGACAAAGAGCGTTAACAAACTATGGGCCGTTGAGATCAAAATATTACTGCTGACATAAGAAAGTTCATCATTAGATTTCCTTGGGCTTGCCAACAGCTGTTAATCTATTTAAAAGGACTTCAGGTTGTAGTCTGTTTACCACCAATTTACAATATGAATATGGTTTTCAAAGCAGAATCTTCTCATCTGTAACGATGTTTATTACTCATTGGTTAGAACGCGTGGCATTACTTCCTGGTTGTGTTGCCTGCAGCCTTCGGTTTTTGGCTTGGGGATCAGTCGAGCCACTGTTCCGTATTCTATTCGTGATATTGGGACGGTACCTCTTCAGTGTCCTCACCTCAAATTTTGTTTTGTTTTGCAGCAGTCATATTTCCTGGTTTTTGTGTTAGTGGCCTTGGCATTGTTTGTTAAATGGGAAATACATGGAATTCCTTTTCTAAATTTTCTTAAATCTATCTGTTTACAATTACTCTGTATCAGGTGTTACGGAGTAAAACTTTTATTAACATATATTTGTCTTTGCTTTAATTTGTTAATTTTTATTTTATAAAGGGAAGTATCTCATGCCATTTTTGCTCAATGTATTTATGACATTTATGTGCTGTACCTCCGTGTTATATTTTATTTTATAATTAATTTACTTTGGAGTTCGTTTGTTGTGTTGTTGATGTTTTAATGCTCCTTTAATAAATTAGAGAGCATTATATAAGAAAACTTTTTTCCTATGCCGTACGAATGAATAGTGTTTAACGCCCGTTTTTGCTACAGAGACACCACAGGCGGTGGACACTGATGATACATGAGATGAAATGATATATTAAGAAAGGATTTATTTTTAAGGAAGAAATCGTTCCGGGCCTAATTTTAGGGTACCTCCCCGGCATTTGCCATTTATGAGAACTGAGGAAAACCTGCAAAAATCCTTAGTCAGCGAGGACGGTCCTGGCGGGATTCGAACCCTAGAACTTCCGCTCACGAGCCCGCGCTTAACGACCTTGACCATCCATGACGGTTTCTTCTGTCGTGGTATATAGTGCAAATATTTTCCGTGAATAAACCCTGGGGATATGTCACACTGGTAAGGTTCCTTAAAGAGAGGGGCTGAAAAGGAATGATTCGTCACAGATATTTGGAAAATAAACTAGATATTTGGTTTTGTATAAGAGGGGGAAGAAGAATAAGAGGAATATAACGTTATTTAAGGGTTGTAAGTGGCTGAGTATGAATATTTACGAAATAAAATTAACAAGAAAATTCAGAATAAAACAGATATGGGATAAAAATTTAATAAAAGAAGCCAAAGTTTAAATCATAATAATATAAGTGATGTCAAATTTAATATAAACGAGATACATTCATTAGAAAACTCTTACGAGTAAAAATTATACAGGAATATGGACGTCCAAAATTCCGTTTTGGACTATAAATGAAACGTAAATATAATAGCAGACCTAAGAACATCTAAGAGAAAGAAGATATTAGAGAAAATGTGTCGGAAAGAAGTAGTTCATTGTAAATGTGCTGAGAAACTTCGTGCAATTCATAATTACAGCAACAAAGAGTATTTACTACTTCTATTTCGATCTTTTTCGACTCTTATACAAACTCTGATGTAATATTCAAAGTTTGGCAATTAAATAAAGCTTTTAAGTTTAGATAAGCATAAAGTATGAAACAGTAATAGCAAATTAAAAATACTAGTCATGTATAAATTAAATGTTATTAAAATTAGTTCAAAAATTACAAATCAACAGTAAATGCCACATTTTTCAGTTACAAGGGCATTTTGTTTAATATTTATGTTTTAAATAGATATAATCAATTGCTAATGGGATTTGTAAGCAAATCAGAGAATCGTCTAATATATTAAATACAACTTATTTTATTAATCTAGTTCATTGTTCAGTTAATAATATTGGTGAGTTTCTTTCCTATTTCCACTGCAACAGATCTTGTAAAAGAAATTTCTTTTTACAATCTATCTTTCTCTGAAGATTCAAACAATCCAATTTTAAAATGCAATGTAATTACCAGTGTAAAATGGAATAAGAATATCACAGAATAAAATTAATAATACCGTGCTACCAATCAGCCATACGCCGGCCATGAACGTTGGCCTCGAAGCCGGCAGACCGACACAATTGCAGACTTCTTGGTCCGTAATATTCTTATATATTAACAAAAATATGCACATAAACTTATTTTATATTAAAGTAAGCATTAGTCTTGTTATAGCAAATGCTTAGAGTGCGTCTGCATTTGAGCATTCCTGATATCTTGCGATAAAATAATATTCTTACGTAAAAGTTGTGCTTAGCAAGTTCTTCAACGTTTATGTTGTCTTCAAGTTCATCTTGAAGGAGAATATCTAATTAATTGGCCGACTGTATCTAATGCCCCAATGAGAAACCTCCAAGAGGATGAGATGAGGGAGACCCGGACTGTCGGTACGCGCAGGCTCTCAAGAAAGGGCATAGACCGGGTGCCTAAAATTATTTCCAGATAGAACACCCAGATGCTGTCGGAACCTCCAAGCAAGGAGTTATAATTTGTATATTGCACAGCATGCACTGCACTAAGTTTAGGTATGAAAACATTGGCGTGAACTTTCCAATTCAGACGGTTATCAACACTTATACCAAGAAATTTAATATCCTTGGTTTGGTAGAAGTACTCTGTTAGAATTTCCTATCCGTAATAGGGATTTTCGAGATCTGAGAGCGATGAATTGCATAACATTTGTTTTATCTAGATTTAGAGGCAATTTGTTTGCTTTGAACCATACACACAAAGAATTCAGAACTAAATTTAATTTAACGACGTTTCCATTTATCAATATGCTTGTGCCATCTGCTTATCATCTACAATTTGGATAGATAAGGAGAGATCATTATATGTATACTTCGGTAAAAGAAGAGGGCTCAGAACAGTTCCTTGAGGTACCCAATGGTTAATTTTTCCCCAATCTGAAATATTGCTTTTATTTTTAAAGATAAAATTCATCTCCTCTTTTTGTTTCTTTTTGTCAAGGTAGGACATAAAACCCTTAAAATATTTATTTTTTATTCCGTAGAAAGCTAATTTGTCTATTAGAATTTCATGATTGACAAAATCAAAAGCGTTTGCTAAATCATAAAACATTCCTCCTATATGTGCCCATACATTGAATGTATTTAAATTTTCATTAGTGAGTTTAAAGATTGCATTTTCCGTTGAAAATCCCTTCCTAAAACCAAACTGATCATTAAATGGAATATTGTTATTTTCAATATAAAGGTAAATTCTATCGTGCCTAACTTTCTCAAACGCCTTAGAAAATGTAGGTGAAGTAGCAGTGGTTTATAATTATATACATTTTCCTTTTCTCCCTTTTTGAACAGAAGCTTCACTACCAAATATTTTAGCCTTTCAGGAAATACAGCAGATGTTAAAGGTTCATTAAACATATGGCTAAGGAGGATGCTAATTTCCTCTGCACAGGTCTTTATGACTTTGCCGTTAATCTCATCATAGCCAGAAGAGTTCTTTGGTTTTAGTTTTATGATGACACTACTTATTTCTAGTGGAGTAGGGACACTTGATGTTCCAGTGCCTATATTCTTAAGAACAAAGTTAACTATTGTTGAAACCAAGCGTTATCGAAGAAATTTATTAATTGCGAATCTCCAATATTCTACAAAACCTGAAAGCGTTTTAGGTGTTAATTTTAGTGGGTTTCCGTCGGGATTTCCGACAGGTTTGGCTCACGACGTGAACTTTTGCTGAGTGGGCGAGGAAGGCAACTGCGCTTTCTTCAGTTGCCCTTTTGTCCCAGGGATTCCGCTGTCTTCGTCGTCTTCTTCACACAACGGGAAGGGGCACAGGAAGTAAACTCGACACGATAGAATGAAAAAGACAGGTGTGTTTATTGACACATTTTTCCTTACAAAGGGGCTATTGTCCGCCTCGGGAAATGAATGCTCGCAACCCTTAGACTACTTGTTAATTAACTCTGCGCGCCGGCGTACTTATGAAGGACGCGAACTTCTGTGGCTGAAAACAATCACTCTATTATTTAAGTGCCTCGTGTTAGGAAGATCTCAATAAGCGCTAATTTGTAATGCAGCTCTCGCGTAGGCATTTACAAAGACCTGCTCTCGCTTATCACTAAATTATTACATTAAAATTTTCACCACAGTATCTCGCGAGAATAATGAATTACACGTGAATGGTATTAATCATGCACCTGCTATAACTGTCTGCCGACGATTGAATAACGAATGCCTCTATTATCTTGTCGGACGCTGCTTGAACTGAGTAGTAATGCGAAGTAATTAAACTGGGCGATTTCCTTCCTTATATGTAAGCCCTTAGCGTTGTTGCCACGTGCTTAATCTAGACGCCACGGGGTTCACACATGTAAGCGCAAAATCATCCCCGGCTTTCAAAATTCAAACTTCTCTCTGCTGATTGGTCGGCTGCTATCGTGCTATTCATTAACGGCAGGAAACTCCAACCGCTCCTCTGACAGATGTGAATACCTGGCGTCAGAAAAAACTCATTATGTAACCTAGACTGCCCAGGTGTTCCCTTTCGTAACAAATAAAATCTGAAAGCGCTACTTTGGTATTCATTTCCCGATTTACATTTAAATTTTCAATTTATCTCTTCTATTTATACTTATGTATCATATCAGGAAGGGCTATAAATGTCCCTGTTATTTATATAATTAAACAGAGCCCTCTAATTCCTCTCTGAAAACAATACAAGTAATTATGTATATGTATATATGTATATATATATATATGTGTGTGTGTGTGTGTGTATTAAAATATCCTCGGAGCTTCGATTATAACTTCTATTACAAACCTAATTACAGATATTGCACAACTTTCATCTTCAAGCAGTTATAATTCTTGTACCATTCTGTAAGGTTTCAGATTTAACTATTTAGTAGCTCTATGGTTTAAGGATTTTGAAATGTCTGTGATACAACATATAAGATATTTATGGAGAATAATTTAATGCTTCTCCAATGTCATCAACCTTTTCTTTCTTTAGAACACGTCGTTTTCGGTTAGGAATTCGGAAACACCAGGAAAGTTATCTATAAATTGTTCTATAATATTCTATTTTAGCATAAGTGATATACAAAAATATTTTCTGTTCTAGCGTTAACTTGGGGGTGGGATTTCAATACATTAAATTTAATTTGCACCCTATATCAATTACTTGCAATTTAAGAGGCAGATGCTAATGCATTGCAAGAAAAAAAAAAAACAACGGATTCTGTGATAGAACTGACTTGGGATCTGAATTATAATCCTAAGCGATTTGATAGTTCGACAGCCGTTAGATGGATAACTGGGACATGAAGTAATTATCTATTACTTTTGATACAATTCGATCTGTAGCGGAGACAAAAACTTGTTTTGAGAACGCTCTATATATAAAAAACGAAGTAATTAACAAATTCCAAAACTATAAATAATTCAGTAGTCAAGATACAAGGTAAAATAATTGAAAACCAGTAAGTGTGTAATATTGATACGAATATCCAAGTAGAAGAACAAAACGACATCCTGGAAATAACTGTTTAGTAGAAGTTAACCTATGATTGCACAATAATACAGCTAGCCATGCTCTTAAATATGGCAGTGAAGTTTCATTCGAAACAAAGAAATAATCGCAAATTAGAATAGTTCATATCAGACTCTTCCTCTTTCCTTTATCAAGCACAACATGAATATTAATCTATTATTAGAGAAAACTTATAGTGAACAATTGATCTGAAGTTATTAAATATCAGTGGTGTAAGCGTGTGTAATACCGCCTGCCAAGATGCCACCAGGATGTTATTAAACGAAGTCCAAGCTGTGATGTCCGTCGACTGACTTACAGTTTGATGTTCTTCTGTTTAATGCGGCGCTACAATTTCCCTATTCAGTCTCGATGGCTAAGGGATGTTATATTGGGATAATAGGCCTCACTTCGGGGAATCGAGCTAGGCAAGCACCAAGGCTTCTCTCTTCTCTCCTTTTTATACATTTGTAATGCCCAAGGAGGGGTAATAATCACCTAGTCTAGACATAAAAGTTATTGTTAATCCAGGTCCTGACATCATAAGTTTTAAGAGGTTCATGGTTTGGGTTTGCACACGTAGACATATTTTAAGTGAGTGGAAAAGAGGGTTGCTTTTTGTTTATGCAAGTGTTTCTCTGAGGAACCTTTCAGCTCACGTTACCTCTGGGATGCACGGTGTGGCAAGGCAAGTACCCTTAATATTTATTACGTCTACTATGTTTGGGTTTATAGTATGTTTCACTTTCTAGGATATACAGTGTGATCTTATACAATATCATGTTCTTATTATATCTTGTCACTGTTACGATTCTTTGTATTACCATGCTTTCGTTACAAAGCCAACTACTCATTAAAGGTGGAAAGGGCTGCATTTGTTTAATATACAATAAGAGTACACTTTTATTCTAGATGGCAAATAATGATTAACTTGATACAAGAAAACAAAATATCGTGCTGTTTTTAAAAGCTGCAGTCAATATGTTTGTGGTTCCTAAGAAATGTCGTATCAAGTCTGCAAAAACGTAATAAAAAACGATACACATTTTAATTAATGAAAGAAAACCACAAAGTTAATCCACACATTATAGATAACCCAGACTACAGGAGAGACGAGATATTTATCCATAGAAATGCTCTGATTAGCTTTCTTTACCCCATGAAATTTTTATTTAAAGTCCACTGCTGCTAAAGTTGCTAAAACAGAATATTATCATGAGCGTTTTAAGGTAAATATTCGTGTACATGCAGACGGACGTTATATAAATCTGAGCAATGTTTGCTTGATGACGAACTAAACTCGAGATTCCCTCGCAGTCACGCGCACTACCACTCGTGTTCGGTGAAGTGATCTCGAAAATCTCCACCCCACCAGACCGTGTCACGCCAATTGAGCACAACTATACACTCCCTGCACCATTAACAACGGGGAAAGCTGCATGTGTTTATGTTACGTGCAAATCTGTATGTACACTTGTATCTGCCCCCACGGTTGACACAATAAATGTTCAGTGCAACAGCTACCCACAAATGAAAAAGCAGAATTTGAAAATTGAAGAAATAATTTTATTGTCAGTGTATTGAATTTCCAATACACAAAGCTGTAATGCTCTGCTTGACATGTTGTTAAATGTGGGAGAATTGAAATTAAAACTAGAAATCATTCTCTAGAAAAGACAGGCTTTTCATATATGTTTAAAATATTTTAACTATAGTATTACAGATGATCATCTCGTATCACTTCAATCTGTGGGTCCTATAGTCAGTTTAGCCAACTCTCAAACAGCTAGCCTATCTCTAGAACGTAAATTTTCTCGGAAATTACATACATTGTGTACATTTGATTTTTTTAATAGTGTTTAACGCCCGTTTCTACTACTGAGGCACCACAGGCGGTGGACACTGATGATACATGAGATGAAATGATATATTGGGAAAGGAATTTTTTTAAGGGAGGAAACGTTCCAGGCCCTATTTATGGTACCTCCCCGGCATTTGCCATTTATGAGGACTGAGGAAAACCTGGAAAAAGCCTCATTCAGAGAGGACGGTCCTGGCGGGATTCGAACCCCAGACCTTCCGCTCACGAGTCCGTGCCTTAACGACTCGGCCACCCATGGCTGTGTGTACATTTGATGAAATTTTCATACTTTTCAAATTTTAACTATGGTATACAGTTTGTCAAAGATGGCGATTTTTACATATTTTAGTTTAATATACAATCTTATAAAATAAACAAAAAGACTCATTAATATGCCTTAATATTTACATATAACATGTTTACAAAATGGTGACTTAAGGTATTTACATTTAGTATATTTGCCAAAATGAATTAATTCAAAATATAAAAAATAGCACACTTATTTCTGATGGAATGAAATCCCCCTGTGTAGAAGATGTGATTTTTTATAGTATTTAACAACCCTTTTTACTATTGAGGCATGACAGGTGGTGGACACTAATGATACATGACATGAAATGATGAATCTGGAAAAGATTTTGTTTATTAAAGAAGGAAGCATTCCAGGCATCTCCCCGGCATTTGTCATTTATGAGGAAAACCTGGAAAAAAAAACCTAGTCATGGAGAACGGTCCTGGTGGGAATTGAACCTCAGACCTAACGCTTACGAGTACCCGGCTTAAAGACCTCGGCCACCTTGGCGGTGAAGAAGTGAGATAAGTCCTTCCTTTATAGAACAAGGAACTGAATTAAGTAACGTTTTCCCACTGTAGTAAACATCTTTTTGGAGTACCCACAACGTGTTACTTGTCTGGTTTCTTTGCTCTGTATATATCAGTTTTCTTATGAATATTTCTGAGTTGTCTACTACAAATAATACAGCTCAGAATGTATTCGTAAACCAATGATGAAATTCTATAGTGGTTTACAATGAGTTGATCGTTTCGCCCCTGCCATTATTCTTATTACTCTTTTTTATTTAAGAGATATTTTTTAGCATTAACTGACTTTCCCTAGTAAGCATAATATGTTGTTTTTAGGATGTTCTTGTTGGTAAAATGAGTTAATGATCTGATTGCAAGTCATTCCAAGCTCAATATGGGTGTAATTTAATCAATCATACAATATTTAATCAAGATTGTATTTCCAGCTCATATTATGACCAAAAAGTTTTATGAAACTATATTGGGTGATTTCGTTGCTTTCATATTGCATCTTTAGGTCTACAATATTTTAATGTTTGTGTGAAAATTCATGCGTTTAGTTTTTTGTTTTAATCTGAGAATTGACTGATTCTCTGTTCTTTAATGAAAATACAGTATCACTTGCAAAAATAACTGGATAAACATATTTGCCGAGGAAAGAGATCATTGTTGCATATCCAAATGATAATAAACCAAATATAGAACCTTGAGAAACGCCATGCTTTACTACTAACCATTTCGAGTACACATTGTAATTATATAAAGAACTTATAACTTTTTGCTTTCAGGTTTATAAGAAGATGCAATACATTGATAAACGTTGTCCTTTATACCATGAAAGTATAATTTTGATATGATTTACACAGTCAAAAGCTTTTGATAGTTCAGAAAATATTCCTAGTTTATTAACTTTATTATCAAGGGATTTGAGTACTTAATTAGGAAATTTGAAAGTGATATAATTGTTTGATGTGCTTTTCCCAAATTTAAACTTTTTCCTTAAGTATTATTTTTATCAATATGGTGATATATTCTTTTGAAAATTAGTTTTTAAATACTTTAGAAAATGTTAGTAATAATATTGGTCTGTAGTTCGACATTAGTGGTTTTTGTCCATTCTTATATAATGGTTTGACAATAGAATATTTTAATCTGTTCGGAAATGTAGGAGACTTAAGAGTTCATTAATATTGACAGCACATGTTTTTATACTTCATATTTATTTCCTCATAACCTAATAAATTCTTGCTTTCAGTTTTTGTATTAATTTATTTATTTCAGTTGCACTCATTAGTCTCAAGGGAAGAATACTTTTTCAATCGCGTTTTATTAGGTATGAAATTGAGTCTTTCTTGTATTGTTTCTTTATCAGTAAATTATCTGATACCTTAATGAGATATTGATTAAATAAGGTTGCTATTAGTTTACTGTAATTTCTTTTATTTCGTTTTAGTGATATTTATCTGTCTTTTTTTATAATATTGCAAATAGATTGCAGTTTTTAGTTGTATTTATAATTTTGCAGAAATTTTTACAGTGTTATCTACGTATAGCAGAGTTGATTTCTCTAATAGATATGTAAATTTCCCTTTTATGATTGTAAGATATTTTGGTACCATGTATTAGCCAGTAATTATAGAAATATCATTAATTTTCTTTGCATAATGTGCAAAACTTGAGTTGTGGACCCTTATGAATGGTGAAAACAACTGCAAGATGGATACCTCGAATGTTAACTCATAAACTGTTAAGAATGAACGCTTTTAGACAACATTTCAGATATTTTCGGGCTGAAAAACAGAAATTCATTGACAGATTTGCAATTACATTCCTCACTGTAATCGTGAAACCATAACATAAAGTGAGGAATGAAAATAATTGAACCCTGAGAAATGCAGGGTAGGCAGTCAGCAGAAACATTTTTGCTCTTTTTTAAAGTATGTATAAAGTTAATTATTTATCGGGAGGATCCAAAATGAGATTGAGGACTCACATGAGCGGCGTGTTCCAAGGGAGTGCCTCAGGCGTGTACTTTGGGGGCAGGTTTTCCTGAATCGCCGTTTGTTGTGAGGAAGATGGTGGCTACCTTTGATGCTGGGGTGACTCACCTCTTAAAATGTGTAGGTCAATGATAGTAATGGTGAAATTCTGGCAGCTAAGTTCGCTTAGCGCGTTTGGGCGACGAAGGCGGGTCGGTATTGCTTCTAGATGCCGTCCTAAATGGGGGGGGGGGACCTATGGGCTGCATGTTCCCCTGGTCTCGGGGAGGGATCCCCCCTTAACATATACAAATTAAATTTCAAAGTTACGACAAGTAGTGAAGAAGGAGAATTACAGAAAGTTGAGGGAAGCCATGCTCTTTCTCCAAGTTGCAAGTTTTATGTTGCAATGAGTGCAATTTGTAAGTAGGGATGAACAGCTGCTATATCCTGTTTACTCTCCTAGTGACCTAAGGCTGTTCCCATTTTTCATCTGATAATGAAGTCTTGGAGACAGTAAACCAATGGCTTGCAAAGGTTGGACAGCTGAAACTGCATCGCTGAGAGAAGTGCAGTCTTCAAAGAGTGTATGTTGAAAAATGATGTCAAAATAAAAGTGTTACTTAGTCTAGAAATGGGTCAGAAGTGGAACATAAATATCAACTCCCGCTAAGTATAGACAATCTAAAAACAATACCTGCAGGCCACAAAGCCTTTATACTGGATATTCAGTTCCTTTGTAAGGTAGTGGGTTGTTAGTAAATCCGAAAAAGGAATGAACTTAATAACCCTTCAATTTTCCCAAAATGTGAAAGACAACTTAACTCTTCACAATTTTTACAGCCTGAGGATGGGTTTTATCATAATTAATTCCCAGAGGCAAGAAATTTAATTTTTTTGACGTTTTCTATTGAATGACGTAATTATAATTGGCGGGTAAGTTTTAAACTTATATACTCCTACTCAATTATATTGAATAACATATATAACATGGAGCAAAATAACTATTTTGCAAACTATTAAATATTTTATGAAAACCGAACTTTAATATAAATTCATAAGGATATAAGTAACGGACAAGGGAGGGGCAGGCCATTATGAAAGAAGTTATTAGCAGAATGTCCTTTGCTCTGGGCATCCAAATTAAGAACTAAAGAAATAGGTGAGCATTGTTGATAAAAGACCTGCAATGTATAAAATATTTGGTTTCGAGAGGAATGAGATGACTTTATTCAGATAATTTAAATTGTCAGCACAAAGAAGACACTAAAAGTGGACCGATATTCAGCAGAACTTCCGAACAGAATATAAATAGCTTCTAGCGACGTTGATAGACGGTTTGTCATTATATTTTAAACATCGTCGTTCTCATTTGTCTCAGAAAGTTCAAATCAAAAAGAATGCGTTTTGGAATGCAACAGTTTGGACGACGATTTCAATGCCAAATAGGCTGGAGAATTGCATGAAGCAATTAAAGAGAAGGGCTTTTACAAGTTGAATCACAAAATACAGTTCCTCAAGGCCTGTACGGGAGTAAGTTGCCATTAGTGACGTGTGTTTCAGTTGTTGCATTCCACATGCTCGCTCGATCTCGACCTTAGTGACTATCACCTGTTTCCAGAGATGAAGGATCACTTGTAAGAATCGATTTTTCTTTTTTAATTCCTCCAAGACTGGAGCGGAAATAAGCGGCAGGTAGCGAATGCTTCCCTTCTCTTATCCTCACACGATCAATATTCAGGCAATCTTCATTGTAACCTAATAACAGCAACTTAAAACGTGTTCTCCCCCTTAAATTTTTAATTTTCTCACAATTTTGTTTATTATATTTGCTTTATGAGAACAACAAACTATAATTATAATAAAACTTAATGTAAGTAATGATTTATTTATTTATTCTAGCAAAGATAAGGCCATTAGGTCTTCTCTTCCATTCTAATTCTCTACCATTCTAATAATAATTACATGAAGTTATAGCTACAATGTTACATTCACAACATTGACAGCATATTGAGAATACTCGTACCATACAAACCATTATAAAACATGATGTATATAAATAAATGTGTGCTAATACTTAAATTTGGATAATGAAAAATGTTCACTTAAGAAGAAAAAAATAAGAAAATAAAAAAACAATAATATACCAGCAATGACAATGTATACATATCAACTTACATAAATCCTGAAAGTGGAAATAAAGATACAAGCAAAACATAAAATTAAAAACTCTAATAATACTATGAAGGAGATACGAACATTTATAATAGTAATATAAACAATAGAATGAAGGGTAAAACAAATAAATACATGCATTTTAACAAAAGGGATCTATATTTAGAATAACAGGAATTTTATATATACATTTTATGATATTGTTTAGTCAACGCTTCGAATATTTTCTAAACGAATACTCCCATCTATGTTGCTTTTGCAAATTGAAAGGACAAAGAGAAGCTATCAAATTTAGTACAGGGTCGATCCATTTTAATGAAATAATGATTAGTCGTAAATAAAATTTACGTGACACACAAATATTGTAATTACATACTTTTTATCTTAATTCAGCATTACCATCATTCATTTTAAAGCACTGTGTGCAACGTTCGAATGGCATATCGTCTGAACATGTGCTCTGTTGGAAAATCGTCGGTTGAAATGTTCTCTCCCACCCAACATAGCGACACAGGTAGCAGAGTCTTTAAGGTACGGACTGGTGAGCAGAAGTTCCAGGTTCGAGTCCCGTCAGCACCGTCCTTCCAGTTGAGGTTTTCTCCAGGTTTTCCTCAGTCCTCATAAATGGCAAATGCCGGGAAGATAGGTTAAACTTAAGCCTAGATCGCTTTCTTCCTTTAATAAAGAGAAATCATTTGTCAAAAAATCATTTCATCTCAGGTATCACCCGTGCCCGCCGCCTGACACCTCAGCAATGAAAACGGGCATTATACACTATTTAATGAAAACATCCAACATAAAATGAGGTACGCCATGTATATGAAAGACAATGATGTCCACAATGCCATCATAAATTTCTAAATAAACTCCAGATGCATCTCTACGTTTGCCAACTCACTGACTCTATAGTCGGTCCTGGTGGTGTAGTGGTTACCATACTTGCCTCCTATACCCAAGATCGCGGGTTCGAACCCGGCCAGGACCGATGGATTTTTTCGGGTGTAAAAATCCTAAGTTAGAGCTTCCTTCAGAAGGGAAGTAAAGCCGTGGGTCCCGTGCCGTACATTTACGGCACGAAAAAGAACCTCAAGCCTGAAAGAGAGGCCTCTGAGCAAAATTTCGGCCGTTTCACGCCCTGAATTGAATGGGACGCTGATGGCCTGAGATGTTAAAGAGCGTCCATAAATAAAATCAATCAAAAAAAAAAACTGAATCTATAAACACATCACGCTCCGAAAAGGGCCTGTTTTAACTACTGTGGTATCACAGACCGTGATGTACGAGAGGAAATTACAATTTGGGAAAGGAATTTTATTTGGGAAGAAAGCGTTTCAGGCCTTAGTTTAGGGTACCTCTTCGGCATTTGTCATTTGCGAGAACTAATGAAAACCTGGAAAAAACATTTAATTGGGAAGGATTTCAGCATTTTATCATTCATTCCGTTTACTCCAGGATCGATTCTATCTTCTCTTGACCTTAGGTTTATGTTATTCAAGTAATTGATTTTTCCCACTCCATTTAGTTTTGTTTATAGTCTTCTATCTGAGATTTGCTTTATTTCCAAGTTCTTTCCGATGTCCTGATTTGGGATGTGATTTAATATAGTATAAGCTTTCACAGATCTGCGATATGCAGTAATACCTGTTATCAATTTTCATTTGATTTTCCTTTCGTGTCCTGTTTCTCAGAATTCTTCTTGGAGTCCGCAAACAGATTATACTTATTATCTTTTCTTATACCACTTTTTTGATATATGTTGCATATGTAATTGTGCTCAGATGTGAGTTATATTAAAAAGTTATCAATAATTTTTTGTCCTGAAAGGATATTTGCCTTGTAATAAAATTTTATTTGTTTTAAATTTTAAAAATACATTTTCTTATATTAAATTCACGAGCCGATTTTTTTGTAAATAATGCTTTATTGTTTAAATATTCATCCCCTTAACTCTCATAAACTGTGTAAATGTTAAAATTATGATCTATCCTCTATTCCCACAATATGCGCTAAATTATTAATATACCCATCCATAAATGATTATGTGAATATTACAGTGAGGTTATTTGAGTTGTTGGCCGACTGCTTATTTGAAGTAACCAGTAATCAGGGCTTATAATGCATTTTCCGGTAGCAATACATAGTTTCAAGGATATTTTGTCAACTAATAATTGTGCGTTACTTGGTGCTTTCATTGTGTGTAAATTTAGTACTAATTGCTCTTCATTAGCTATGCCATTACGTAAATATATTCTTGAACGATGAATGCTTATGTATGTTTGAAAACATACACTTAATGTATATATGTCTAATCCTTTTAGATCTTAATGTAAATGTAAATAAATAAGTGCAGAGAAGTGATAAGACGATTTACAATCAAATATCTCGGCACACGTATTTCAGGTAGAGAAACTGTTCGCCAATTTGTTAAAAAGTTACTAGGATCTCTCAATGACAAGAAAGTTATTCCCAACTGTCACGTTCTTACGAAAGAAAAGTAAAATAAAATACAGGAATTTCCTATATAGATGTTGACAATGTGTTGCCTCTGAGGGGCATCATTTGATCTTATAACACAGGTTAGTGCTTATTATAATAGTTTTAAATACGTTACTATTTTATTCTTTCAGTAAAAATAGAAACATGAAAATAAAAATATTACATTTTTGTGTGGTGATTTTTTTTTTTTTTTCTTCTGGTTGTGGCATATGCCCTTCCCTGTAAGTAGCCGCGCTCAGGCAACCGTTAACTCAAAAAATCTCGCTCTATTATCAGTTAGCATGTACTAATATGAAACTATATATTATCTTAATGAATTTGCATTTACCAGTAAGAAACTTTGTTTAGAACAATATTGACGGAAAGAACAAGCTTTAGGTAGCTAGAATTTTATTTATAGATATCAATACACCGAAGATAAAAAATACCTTAATCCCAAGGAATATCTTGAGGATGAAAGACCAGCCCCATATTAAGCAACTTAACTTGAATAAATTTCTAAGTTTTCTATGTCACAAACCTAGTAGCATAATAAAGAATAAATCGTCATTCACACCGCATTAATCGATCTCATATCCTGCATGAAAAGGTTACTGCAGTAGGAAAGTGTGTAATGTAAACTTTGATGACAGAAACAGCGTCAGGCATATGATTTTATGACAGCTATTTGTAGTTGTAGACGTTCAGAAACAAAAATGACATTAACTCGCATTCTAGGACGTTCTGACCTAGATATCGCAGCTTGAATGTCCTAAAGTTTATAATATGCATGAAATTCTCACATGCTTCAAAACTGGAGCGAAGCGACACTTTAGGGGGCGAGATTCGAGATGGCTGAAATGCGGCGTGTCATTTCCTATGCCGGATAAGAGGAATCATCAGCACAGATAACGGTCTTTGTCTTGTTTTCTCTGATATTTCAAGATAACAGGATGTAGTTTAATGACTTCCTGACTATCGCGCTTTGAAAACGCAGTACTCAGGAGGAGCGCTAACCACCATATTGATTTCCTTCGGTTCTTCAAACTAGCGGATACATTATTGTAAAGTTAGAAGTTATAAAACTTTAAATTAAATATGTAAATTCCCTTTTATAAAATGTAAATTACTAATATAGCTACTATAAAGCCACTAACTCACGTAAAAATGTTTAGGAAATTAAATTCTACGTTCTGGAGTAAGGAAAAGTCCGTTGCAGGAATTGCGTAAGCTAAGCGAATTCCTCACCTATTAGATTAACCTTAAAAGAGAACCTTATGGCCTTATTAATTGATGAAATGAAATAATTTATGGCATTACTGTGTGGTGATAGGGAAACAAAAATAGTATTCTTGCAATTTATAAGTATCAAAGAAGGGAAACCACAATTATTATTATTATTATTATTATTATTATTATTATTATGATTATTATTATGATTATTATTATTATTATTGAGATTAAACCACAAAATTAATTGTGTACTATTAATTAAATGAAATGTATAGCTACTGATAGACAAAGTTATACTGTGTGGGTGTTTTTAAAAATGTATATATAACCATGTTTATGAACTCAGCCCTTGATATCTTAACATTCATTAAAATAGAGAAAAATAACAAAATTTCGCGTAACATTCTGTGTTTAAGATGTTCATACGTTTCAATAAAACAAAAACATGTTACTATTTGAAAACAATTACAACGTACCAAGGAAATATATTCTCAATCAGCAATCAGATAATGAAAAATGTATTCTCAATCAGTTAATTTAAATGTTATTACTTACTGTCGAAAAAAATATGTAACGAAAACGTTTTCTGAAGGTTATTACACAGTGTTCTTACATACAAAAATAATTCTCAAACACACATTAGGTAATATTTCACAGTTGCTATCTTCACGACCATGCTTTTGTTAAATATAAAACATATGCATCGTTATAAATACAGTTAATATGCTGAAATAATTTTTCCTTTTATTTTAAAACAATATAGAGAAAAATGAATGGAAAGAGCACTTTTTAGCAAATTCCGAAGTACTGAAGCTATTACGGTATTCACAATGAAAAATCTGCTTATATTTCAGCTATTTTATTTATTTGTTTTTTTAGCGAGTTCAGAAGTATTTTTGTTTATTTATTTGGTTTTTGGTTTTATGTTTTCTCTAACATCTCAGGTCATCAGCGTCCCATTCAGTTATGTTTGCTGAAACTTTCATAAGCGATAAACAGAATAGAACAATAAAGTTTATATCAGTGTTAGCTCAAGCAAAACATTTTAAAATCATCCTCTATAATTGCAGGACATAATAGCAAAAAAAGCTTGTTGGAGGATTAAAAAACAATGAAAATGGATATTTTTTCAACCATTTCAACCGTGCAAGAGTATAACATTTATTATTTAGTTTGCCTACAAAACCTGATACTTCTTCAAGGCATTGCTGTTTTCACTTTCATATTAAAATGATATTAAGGTATTGCTAAAATTTCCAAGAAATCACAGCACATTCAAGCAAGTCGAATCACATAACCTTGGTTATGGAAGAATTTTTATTTCAAGCCGTACACTTTTCAAGATAAAGTGTTTACTTAGCTGTGACGTGTTGGCTGGCCTTTCTGACAGCAGATAGCATACACGCAGAATAACGTTAATACAATGCAACATGAAAAATAAAAGCTAGATAAGCTAACGTGAAGTCAAAACAAGGCGTTTTATGCTAAGCTTGAAAATTAAGCATTTTGCCCTGCTTTTTTAAGATTATCTTACGTCTAGAACGCTCCTTTTTACGTGCCTTCTGACATTGTTTTTAATAACTCTTTGTGCGCTAGTTTATATGAAGAAGAATGCATTCAAAATCGTTTTCTATCTTTTAACACATTGAATATATTACAAACATAAAGTTTATAGAAATGGAAAAGAAATGGTTCCATCGCATTCTTAAAATGTCAATTCTAATTTATTGTTTAATACTCGCATAATTATCTAAAAAGTATCTATTAATGTCCATTATTAGCATGTGTTTCCAAAGGTTTCATTTGTTTTATTTTTTCTTTCGCTTGTTCTGCAATAAACGCATCATAATATATGTTCATGCGATCGTATTAATTTATGTAAAAGTTTTTCATTATTATTGCATATACATCATTTCTAACTTAATCTGAAAGTATTAATTTTAGAAATTTCATTTCCAAAAATACGTATAGCTATAATAATTATTACTTCTGGAGTAATGTGTATATTTTTATGTCTTTTAAGCATCATCTGGCTGTACAGACAACTTTTTAAATCATTTTATTTTACATACCTTTCTTGTTTCGATGTTATTCAAAATATTTAATAAATCAGTTATTTTTGAAGCAGTTTATTAAAATATAAACATAGTTAATTCATTTCTTTCTTATCTTATTTAATATAAGCTCGCTATCATTTATATTATTTGGTTTGTTTTCGACATAATTTAGTTTTCAAAATATATGAAACTCACCTTGTTTGTTTTTCAAAACATTTTCAGAATCGAATATATAAAATATTAATAAACGGTATATTTTTTACGACTTGTCCTAAAATCAGTTCATAAACTTTAGCAAGAGGAATTAGCTTAATAGATGTCTGAAAATAATACAGTCAATTTCCACAGGAAAATATCAGGTGGCTTGAAAGCTTCATACAAATCATAGGAGATGATTTACCAGTACCTAAATATTCACCATAATTCCTGAACAGGGACACTTTTGCAGATTTCATGTTCAATATTTCCTTGTATTTACTGAGTTGAAATGTGAGTCACTTGTTCTTCACTGCCAATTCAATTTTAAACTCTCTCAAAAACCATATAGTTTCTCATTTGCATTTGCTTTTATTTTAGGCATTTTTGGTTCAAAGTATAATAATAACCATTACTAAAGACAATAAACTTCACACTCCCAAGTCACAGTAAAGAACTTAGCCACGTACTGAAAATACCGCAGGCAACTGATATAACGCTTGAATTGGAATTGCAAGATATGTTTATATTTTTCTCCTTCTATTTCTTGATTGGTCGCAGTGTCTCATACTGCATTGAAAACAGAACGGATGTTTTATTTTGCTCTTCTTAATCGCACTGAAGATAGTCTAAGAAATCAGGTACTTTCCTTATGCTGTAATTTAACTTCTAAAACCAATTCTATAAAGAAAGTAAATATTCATTCATATGATGTTTTCAATAATATAAGCAAAATATGAATTTATATGCACTATACTACTATGCCTAAAGTGCAGCAAATGCTATGAATAGCAAAGAATATAGTTAAACCGTATAAGCATACAGAATAAAAAACGAAAATGTGCAAGAAAATCAGTCCTTAATAATATTTCATATTTTATGCAAGATAACACCATTGCACGTATGTGGAATATTTCATTTATTTAGTCTTTGGTGATCGATATTGACCTCCTAGGTCACGGATATGAATCTATAAAGTTTTATTTATCAGGAAAGCTTGAAGATAAAACGTATTAAAATACCCCCCCCCCCCGCATAAGACAAACTGAAAAGATAAGAGGCTGCGCCCGGTTTTCACGAAGATTTCATTCTTTCTATAAATAAGTAGTTATCACACTTAACTTTTCAGGTGCGAATGGACGATAAGCTGTGATGGTTGTATCACTATAACACAGAAAAGCAGCGGAGATCGGGGCTGCAATAACATAACCTTCTGGTATTTTCTGATGACGAAACACAAAGCATTTTTCTATTCTTTGTCATGCAACGTTCTCCATTAATGCCTAGTTTACTTTTCCTTCTCCTCTGCTCGCTTCGGGGATGTTACCGGTTTACTCTGTTTCATGCCGATATATTTAAAATCAATACGTCTATCTCTTTTGTGGCCTGCCCAAATTTCTCGTAGGAAAAAGCTCGTAATTCCATAACTTTTTTCTATTTCGTGACCCTCCTTTTGTCATCCTTAAAAAGCTTTGCCTATATTTTAAATAGGTGTTCCTCTCTTGTTGTTTTCATTTTCTCCCCATTAGTACTTTAATTTAATGTTAAACAAAGAGCTGCCAGAGCCCTGGGCTTTATTATTCCAACGTCTACTCATTGGAAGGATTCAAGCAGTAAAGTTTATGTCGGTTATGCAGAGTGGTACAACTTCTGTGTTTCATGTCCGGTGCAGATTGCATCGGACGAGTTTCAGGTCAACTTTATGATGGCTGGGCTCTGTTGAAATTACACTTAATTCAGTAGTCAGCGCCAGTAAGTATGAGATTTTTCTCAGTTTCACATATCGCAATTCCCTTGCCTTCATCGCACTAATTAACTTTAATGCTCTCAAACTGGGCGCCAAAAATAAACAAAGTGTGTTTAATCTTCTTCTGTCGTTTCTCGGCTGTTTCACATTTGTAAATAGATTCAGTAAAGCAGAATTTAATACGACTTACAGAATTAATTCTCTTTTAGTGACGGACAGCTGTCTGCATAAATTATAAGCTCTTATAATTAATTTTAAAAAGCATCTAAAACAAATTTATTATGGGACACTTCTATGTTATAACTTAATATTATAATGCAAAGAATAATTAGTAATATAACCGTCAAAAGCCATTATATTTTATATATAAGTTTATAATGCGCTGTGTATGCAAAAGGTTAATAGCTAATAATTTACAGTAAGGTTATTTAAAATACGGGCTGACTGAGCACTGCTACTTATTACAAAAATGCAGCCGCCACAACTGGAAGAAGGAAGATAAGAGTCTTCGGGCCTAAAGCCAGTTAGTAATTCATTTTTTATCGAAAGCATAAAATTATACTGTATTTAAAACTTATGATCATAATAAGCACTAACCTGTGTTAAAGAGATGTAAAATGATGCCCCTCAACTGCAATACATTGCCGCCATCTGTGTAGCAAATTCCTGTTTTTCATTTAACTTTTCTTCAGTAAGAATGCGGCGGCTCGGGGCCATTTTATCATTGAGAGAACCTGTTTCTCTTCATTCTTTAGCAAGTTAGCGAACATAAAACCCCGTTCTTAGAGCCCATATTAATGTAGTGATATAACTAACGAAGAACACGGTAGCACAAATGAAAGCACAAAATAATGCACGAATGTACTGTCACCCACTGACAAAGCCTCCTCAAACTACAAGCTGCCACTAGCGTATGAATTATACGACCTTGAGGAGTGCGCAGCCGCCTTCTGCCGGCCTTAACTCAAATAACCTCCACACTGTATGACCAATACGATTGAAATGCTTTAATACATTAATGCTAAAATCTAAAAAGTATGTTAATATTCATGTATCGAAAATAAAATAATTGAAAATGCATTTTTTAAACTTATAACATATTTTAAAGAACATTCGTTAATTGGTAGGTGTTTATAGATTTAAAAGTTGCAACTATTATGGCACCCATATTATGTAATTTTAATCTGTAATTTTAATCAAGTCGGTCTTGGTGGCTTAGTGACAACCATATCGTAGGCTCAAGATCGCGGGTTCAATGCTGACCAGGATAGATGGATTTTTTGAGCAAAAATTCTTAATATGGCTTTCTTCGGAAGAGAAATCAAACTGTGGATCCACAGATGTGTCACAGATTTACAAAACGAGAACGAACCTTAAGTCACATCCTGAATTGGAATGGACTTTGGTGACTTGAGATTTTGAAGAGCGTCCGTAAATCAAACCAAATAAAAATGTTTAATTAAAAATATAAGCACAGTACCTAAAAAAAAAAAAAATAATAATAATAATAATAATAATAATAATAATAATAATAATAATAATAATAATAATAATAATAAAAATAATAATAAAGAGCAAAAGAAACAGAAGTTAGAAGAGGGTAGACAGCAAAAGCAGGGGTAGGAAAATAACAGGAAATGGAAACAGGAAAAGCAATTTACGGAAGTGGAAACAAAATGGGAAGTAGAAAAAGAAAAATAAAGCGGAAGAGAGAAATGGTACAAGAAGGAACAGAAAGAAAGACTAAGGAACGAAAGACAATTCGAAAACGTGAGCAGTATAAGGAGGAAGGGAAGTAAGAGAAATGCAATTTAACATGTCAACACTATAATCAAAACAGGATGTAGTAAAATCTATGAAAGAAACAGAAAAGAGCAATAGAAGGTAAAGAAGTAGAACTTTTCTGTACCATGCATGCTTCGCTATGTTCTTCTAACATGTCTACACTTCCAGTTTCGTGTAAGTGTCACGCATGAACTTAAGATATCGCAGCGACAATCACTAATAATTAATGCATGCATGTTTTCTCGGAACGGATTTATCCAAGGTCGCTGTTACCTGATCCAGGCATCAGATAAACTGACGCTGTCAACATAAAAGCCTACAGGCATCAATAGCAAGTTCTCACGCAATACAGTCGACCCTGGCGGTCTAGTATTAACTAACCATACTGCCTCGTAGACCCCAGAACACGGGTTCAATCCCGGCCAGAGTCGATGGATTTTTTTCGGGCCTAAAATCGTTAATATGGCTTCCTTCAGAAGAGAAGTAAAGCCGTGGGTCGTCCCGTGTCGTAGATTTACGCTACGTAAAGAACTCCAAACCTGAAAGAAGAGGCATCAGAGCAAAAGTTATTAACCGTTTCACGTCCTGAATTGAATGGGAGGGAGCTGTTGACCTGAGATGTTAAAGAGTGTCCATAAAGAAACCAAACACTACCATTACTCACATAATATATAGTCTTATGGGCACTGTAAGTACATAATTTCACTCATTGAGAGAGTTTATTTTCGGCAGACTAAAGGTATGGCTTGGTTATTGTGACAAATACTGATCCACATTAATTACTAATGTAGCATTGTTACTACAATGACGGATATTGATTATGGCTTTACATATTGTCGTGTTATCCTGCTGAGTTGCGGTTGAAACAGGGAACTGAATAGCAAGCCATAGCATGCCCAGAGCGAAGGTAACGCTACCTTTGTTCCTTAGGGACAACAGCTACACACTCGACAAGCTTGTCCAAATGAAATGCATTACTTGCAGCTTTATTCCACATGATTAGGACACTAAAGGCTAATAAAGGTAAATATAATCTTTCATCCTGTTATCTAATACCGGACCATGTATGAGCAAAAACAGCACCAACTCTTGATAAAAAAATAATGTCTATATACAAATTATAAACAGATAATGGATTTTTAATATTTGTCTACTTTATTGATAATAATGGCTTTTCTGGAAAATAGTATTTGTTTTGCACTCTGTTTAGTTTTTATAGCGGATATTTCACTTAAGTGACGTCATCATAAAATCGACCAATGAAATGACACCAACTTTTGAATTTTGAGCAATCACAACCCGATATCGCAGTGAAATTATCATAAAGATTTACCAAATATATTTACCACGTAAAGTGCATTTGTCTTCTGATCAGTGCTGCCAACTCCCCACCCCCATATATAATTCCTGAGCACGCATCACTGACCACTTTTCTGTTTTCAGAAATTGTACATTTAACATTTAATGTGTGTTCAGTCAAGCAACTGTTTTTGCGTCCCAGTCAGTCTGAAATAATTTTATGAATTATGTAATAATATCTGCCTAAGCAATCATAAATCTTAATAAACATGTTCTTCAGAATAGTAAAATATTCTGTTTTGTTTTTCTCAGTTGGTATTAGTAAATTTAAAAGTAGCTATTGTAATAGTAAACTTTCGTCTGTTTCATTCTCACGCTTTCTGAATAGGTAGGTATTTATAGGCAACTATACATTTACTTAATTGTTAATAATCCGTACCAAATTTCTAATATACGTATATTACTTTTATTCTTATTCTATTCATGAAATAGTCTCAAAACCAGTATTTGGATGTTCTCTGTTCGCATTACTCACAATAGACATTCATCTGTTACTAGATCGCTTGAAAAGGTTAAGTATTCATAACACAAATGTACAATTATTACAATATTGTAAGCCAAGTTTAGGGGAATAGTGTTTAAATTATTGTTTTATTCGTGAATATCACTCGGGAGTCTGAACTTTCCAGAAAACTTCACTCACCTTTTGTGATATTTCTTGTGACAAATTTCCATATTTCATTGTTTGCGTCACCTGCAAAGCTATCCATAAATAGGTATAACTTGATATTATTTGAGAATAGGTGGACTTATTAATTTGTTTTTATTTCCCTAAGCTTCACTAGGGGCGCACGGGTTGAAGCTTGGCTTAGCAGAAGTAAAACTACTGGAGACATGTCAAAGTTCATGTTGATAAAGGGCACAGTCAGGATTGCGCGAAATGAGCTATTTGTGGGTCATTCATCACTCTTCACGATGCAAAAGGAATAAGTGCCGTATCTCAGAGATATTAATTTCGTATTTTAACATCCGTTTTTACTGCTGAGTTATTACAGGCGGAAGACATTGGTAATTTTCGTGGTTTCGTCAAAAATATAAATGGACAAATTATTACATTATAGTTACTTGAGTATTTGTACTAATACTAAACCTGAGCAATTAATTACAGGATATGCAAAATATACAATTACAAAATTTTTCCATAATCAATGAGTCTTGCAAATATCAATAAATTCACAGATGGATTTTAAGGTATTTTTTTTAATCTTCTTCATTTACTGAATGCTCCACTACTATAATAATTAGTAATACCTACATACATTGCTATCCTTTCATTGTTACATGTTATCCTTAATATTATTGTTTTTCACTGTTACATTCTTATTCTAACCTAATCATATTTTGAAGAGTTTCGAAATTGGTACTGTATACGCTTTTACATTATTTACATTATCATTCTTAGTCACCAATTTTCTATCCTATTGGTCATAATTAGTGTTAATTTTAAAACTCACAATTAATACTGTTTACAAAAAGTTTAAACTGTTTATTATATTTAGAACAAGTTCACTGCTGTCTACTGGTCATCGCCTTGTTACTTTTGCTACATCTTTCCGGAATATTTCTCGCTCTTTCCTCAAGATGTTGCAATCTCACAAGGTGTGTTCCACCGTTTGTATACCCTCCAGACATATACACGATGGTTCTCTGCTATTTTGAAGCGACGAAAGTAGACTCCAAATTTCCCGTGTCCTGAGAGGATCGCTGTAAGATTGGGACTCAGAAGATGTTGGTTATTAGTCTTTTAGCTACAGTCGGAAAATATGATTTTGTAGTTGCTCCGTTCGTTGTCATTTGCCTCTCTTGTTTCCCAAAGTCGCTGACTTTCTTCTCTTAATTCATTCCTCACTTCACATTTTGGGATGAGCTGATAATCCTCTGGCAGGTCCTTGCTTTTCGCTGCTTCTTTCGCGAGTCGGTCTGCTATTTCATTCCCTTCATTGGCAACGTGCGCTTTAACCCAAGTAAAATGCTTTTCCCAGTGTTTTTGTTGGAGTGAATTTAACTTATTACTTTTTCTTTCACAGAGATTACTAAGTTTTGTGTGGTTGGTAATTAAAACTAGTATAATTCGACTATCCGTGTGGATTGGTGCTGTTGGTTTGTTAAAGGTTACATTGTCTATAAGGTGTTATTGATGATAAATACATGATACATTAGACTAATGAAATATGCCAAAGTATTCCTTTTTAGGGAAAGATGTCTAAACCTAAGTTTAGGGTACCGTGAAGTAATAGCTCTTTCTTCGCCCGCAACAACCTCACCCTTGTGAATATGGTTCCTCTAATGTTGAGCCCGGAGTATGCCCCAAAAAGTTTCAAAAAATTTAAGCATTAGAGTCACCATTGCGCAGTCGTGGTTTACATGACTGGTTTAGGTGCCACCAAATATATGACAAAATAGCAGTGCTGTGTCCACGTGACCCACAGTTTAGTACTTTTTGTTAGTGGTCTTGGTCCTTGTGTGTTTTTATAAGAGATAGCTATTCAACATATCGCCGCCCATATACAGAGTGTTTCAGAAATACTTTTACAAACTTTTGTGGCCGGTTCTTCATACAAAAACAAGGAAAAAAAATCATATAAACATATGTCCGGAAATACTTAGTTTTTGAGTTATAAATGAAAGTTTATCAAAACAAGAAACAAAATCTAATAAACACAAATGAGAAACTAATAATAAATATTCAAAATGCCCTCTTGCTTCCACACTCACGGATCATGGACTGTCGCACCCTTTTAAATACTCTCATACCGTGTCAAACGGTTTCGCAGGCTTCCATGGCACATTGATGAAGTATCTCTGCAGCGTAAACCAATTGTTTATGTGGTCTCCCACATAATACAAAGGATTAAGTTCGGGGAGACTTGCAGTCCATGAAACTGGTCCTCCCCTACTTATCCATCTGTCATGATAGGTATCCGCCATAGTATCTCTGAAAAATGCGGCTAAAATGTTCTGGCGCCCCATAGTGCATAAACCATGTGGTTTTTCTTGTTTGCAACGGCATGAAATGGATATCTAATCTTTTTTTTTTTTGTTTATTTATAGAAGCTCTTTAACATTTCAGGTCATCAGCGTCCCATTAAAATCAGGGCGTGAAACGGCCGACAAATTTTGCTCAGAGGCCTCTTCTTTCAGGCTTGAGGTTCTTTATCGTGCCGTAAATGTACGACACGGGACCCACTGCTTTACTTTCCTTCCGAAGAAAGCCATACTTAGGATTTTTACGCCCGAAAAAAATCCATCGGTCCTGGCCGGGATTGAACCCGCGATCTTGGGTTTAGGAGGCAAGTGTTGTAACCACTACACCACCAGGACTTTCAAATTCAACAGTGATTATACACAACATAACACAAGTGAAATGTGAGAAACTGATTAATACGAATGTACCTAAATGACAAATGTAAACAAGTTTCCTTGGCAATACATGGTTATCAGGATACAAAGAGTGCATTAGCAGACTTGTATCGATATACCATTTTATTACCCCACAAAGGGACTTTTATTTTCAGCTACACACTTAAGTTGTTAGATTGTAGCTTAAAACAAGTTGAAGTAAACTTTCATTAATAACTCAAAAACCAGGGTTTTTCGGACATATATTTATTTGAACTTCTTCTCTTGTTTTGATGTGAGGAACCATTTGTACAGTTTTTCTGAAACAGCATGTTAATATCATAAAAGAGCAATAGTACCATGTGATCGGATAATATTATCTACTTTTAGTATTTATATGTTAGTGATTTATTCTTCTATAATATGAAAATAACTAATGTTTTGTCTCTAGTGGTTATCAAATGAAAATATGGCAATATATTCTCAAATATTTATATACCTTTCAACTTTTCAAAATAATAATTTACTTTTTTTAGTTGTATGGGCCATTTATCGCAATTTCAACTAGCATTTAAAAGAATTAATATATATATATATGAATCTGCTTTAACCATTAATTAACTTATTATTATTTATATTTCTAATATCAAAATAATTCAATAGCTCTACAGAAAGAGAAGTTTATTGATTACTCTGTAGGTCAATGAAAGCAGAGAGGATTTCGTTTTTATTTTTTTCTGTTCAGACAGAAAGGACACGCAGAGTATTATTTTGCATTATAAAAGGGCATATTTCTGTCACCACATCAGAAAGATTTCAAATGACAATTTTATGTCGTATTAATTGAACTGAAACACATCTCACTGGTTTGAAAATTTCCAATGAAAGCGTGCATCGTAATTTGGGTATAAGAAAATGTACTTGTTAAATAAATCCCTAAGGACCTGAACACCGATAAATTTATTCCTGCATTTTTAACAGTACTTTTGAATTAGGATTCAAAAATAAACGAACAAAAGAAACGCTTTGGTTCTTCCGGCGTACAGAAAGGGTTTAAAAAATGAGCTCAAGAAAACGTGGAATCAGTTTTTTTTTGGGGGGGTGGTTAATACTATAATAATTTGACTAATTATTTCAAACTGGAGGAGGAGAAGTGCAGTATATTTCATTGTTAATTAAGGTTATGGAAATAACTGTGGAAAAATAAACTGGTGGAATTACCAAAGGCAATCTCTTATTATAAGACAATGCAACCGACCGTAAGCCCATGAGAGCGTTTAAGTTGCCTTTGCATGTATTAATCATCCTCTCTCTATATTCATCAGGTTCACTCCCAACAATGAACTACTTCCGAAGCTATGTATTTAAAAACAGTTAAAGAAGTTTTCATCGAAGCAATAAGTAAAGTGGTTTGAAGGGTAATGCATACAATGTTTTAAAAGGCTTATGACATTTATGCTGAGTATAAGAGTGTTAAAATGTCATTATGTTCAGTAAGTATAAATTTGTTTTGGAACACATTCATTTTTTCCAAGTTAGACTCAAAACCTTTTAATTCCACCTAAAATAAATAAGTTTTGTGATGAAAATACACACCATTATCAGTAATAGCATCAGCTTTTAAGAATTAGGCCTAATGGACAATGTGAAACGCTGAAATTTAGATTTAGTTAGGTATATGTTGGATAGAATACGCAGAAGGAAATTCGGTACCTCAGACACAGAAGGTAATTTATGCCAACAGAGGTATGAGATGAGGGAGACCCCGGGAGGCTAGGATCCAAAGGCGATGAGACAGGACATAAATGGGGTCTCTTAACATAATTTCCATACTGAGGACCCCGTCTGAGGAAGAACATCCTCTCCAAGAGATTCGAGCACCTCAGAAGGCCTGCTTTTACACAGACTCCGGGGCAAAACGAATCCATTTGCCACGTCGCACACAGCATCAGCCCGCTTCGCCTAGTGCTCGACCCTGCTGACATTACCAGTGGAAAGAAATTATTTCAAATTCATGAAAATAAGTGACCAGGAGAAACTCATTAAGAGATTTGAATTAAGGGCGAGCCTCAGTTACCTCGCTCGGTTTAGATGTTTAGTGCAAGACAGAGGTATTACAATTAGCATTCCGTAAATCTACGACACGGCATAAAGTTGCTGTCAGAGAACTTGCACTTGAGATGTCCATACAAGTTACCTCAGTCGGGTTAGAACCCCCGGGCCTTGAGTCTACAAAGATGAAACGCGTTACATCTAGACCTGAGGCCGTGAGTCATGTACCTTTGATTCCAGGAATAAACAAAATTTTATCGAGAATCATAATTTAAAATGCATAATGTAGTATAATCTAAACACTTATTATAGCTTTGTCAGGTTTATTTTTTATTAAAACCTATAATAAGATACATTTTTTCATACTCAGACCTTCCTTTGTCTTTTTATTATGAGTTGTAACCTTTTCTACCAATCTGTTCATCTGGAGAATTACTACACAGCTCGGAGTCAAATAACATCGATGAATAAGAAATACTGGCGATTCAGCAAAAATGCAGGAATTAGCTGGAATGATTGGGCAGCTAATATATTAGTAAAATGGAGCCTGTGGACTGGGTACCTGCGTTTGAACAAACAGTGCCTCTGCATACTGTAGTAAGCGAATAAACAAGCTTTGTGTGCTCTTAGTAATGCAATTATAATCAACTCGGTGTTACAACAATGCAAGCCCGGAAACCTTTTTGGCAGAGCTTGTTAGCACAATTTTCCAGAGATTTCGGATTGAAAAATCCCACGTTACTCGATTTTCATTGTATTGCATTCGAGACATTTTGCCATGCCTTAATGCAAGTCAATAAACATAAAAAATTATACGTAGACAACGTGTCTTTTGATTCTGTAAAAGAAAATACTACTTATGTTTTGTTATTTAGGAATCTACCACACAAAAATAGCCTTTTCCAACTTCTGTTTTAAAAAAAAACCAAATATATGAAACTGACTAACTCAATTATGGACTGCAAGGGAAGTATTCTTAAGTTTTTATTTCATATACAGGGCGTTTATGAAGTCTCTAGCCATTATATTTTTTTTCAGATTGTTTTTCTGCATCCTAATAAATTATAAATGCCTCACTCTGTATATGCAATACCAATGTATTTACATTACACATTTTCTATGAATAATTTTATATGCATAGGTACAAAGGTACAAACATTTAAGGAAGCCTTACCCCCGAGACCTCCTTCCCTTTAATTACACACCTCCCCAGCTCCCCTCTCTTCTCGTTAGCCATTAACCTTCTTTGTATGCTCTTCACTAGAAACATACCCGATTCTCTCTTCCAGTCGGTTTTGGTGGTGTAGTGGTAACCATACTTGCCTTCTAAACCCAAGACCGCGGGTTCAAATCCGGCCAGGATTGATAGATTTTTTCGGGCGTAAAAATCCTAAGTATAGTTTCCTTCGGAAGGGAAGTAAAGCCACGGGTCCCGTGTCATACATTTATGGCACGATAAAGAACCTCAAAACTGAAAGAAGAGACCTCTGAGCAAAAATTGTCGGCCGTTTCATGCCCTTAATAGAATGAAACGCTGATTACCTGAGATGTTAAAGAATGTCTACATATAAATCAAATCAACAAATCTCACTTGCAGGTAGACTTTCAAACTTCCGTTTGAATTTAGAAATTGTAGTAAATGCTCATTTCATAAAATTTCTGTTTCCCTGCATTCTGCCAGAATATACCTCCAGGCATCGCTCAGTGAGTTCATCTGATTACTTTCAGAGAGCTATTAACTGTCAGGAAATGGTGTATATCAATAAGCCATTTTTATAAAGAGAACGTTAATGCTTTGTAAATGTTCATATATGGTATTATTATTTTTACAGTGCTGTCGTTAATAACCATAGATATGGGAAATAACGCAAAAATACCGCCACCGGTGGCCGAGGTCGTTAAGGCGCGGACTCGAGAGCGCGAGGTCTGGGGTTCATTCTCACCAAAACTACCTCCTGGACTGAGATTTTTTTCCAGGTATTACTCAGTTCTCATAAATGGCAATTGCCAGGGAGGTACTCTAAACTAAGGCCTGGAACGTTTCCTTCCTTACAAAAAATTCTTTTCCAGCTTATCGTTTCATCTCATGTATCATCAGTGTCCACCTCCTGTGATGTCTACAGTAGTTAAAACGGGATATTCCACATTTGCTTTTGTATTTGGATGTGTAACATATATATTTATGTAGATTTAATAACAATTTTTAAACATTTGGTTGTAAATTTACATCTGAACAATCCTGGTGATCTCTCCGTATAAAATGTCCAAACCTTAACAAGGCGCCACTTCTTCAAGGCATCTTGCTAGGTATACATTCATATTCATTTTCTTTTGGAAATGAACAATCTGACATGAAAAATTCGGGTCATGGCCGGGATTCAAACCACGGATCTTCAGCCTACCGTGTCCTTCTCCAAGCACGGAACCAGAAACCTCTCTCAACTGATTCTATATATCCCGGAGACTTCCCTAAGGTTTCTCTACTATGAGAGATTAATTGCTTAATAAATTAACACCTACATTGTTGGTGGTTAAACTAGAAGCTCGGGTCATAAGTACAAGTCGCCTCTTAAGAAATTAGTCTCTCATAGTAGAGAGCCCTTAGGGAAGTCTTCGCGATGTATATAGAATCAGATGAGAGTTGCCGTTTGTGCATAAAGGAGGACCCGGCAGCTCAGTTGGAAGGAACGTCAGAAGGCTGAAGATCCGTGTGGTTTGAAACCCGGACTTGATAAATATGATTCTTCATTTCCAACTTATGCGCTACACATCGTTAGTGTGGAAGAACAATTTCCATATATACTGAGAGTGCCAAAAATGTATGCACACTTTCACAGTAGATATCTATTTAATATATTTCAAAGTTGGACCGAAAAACAACAGTAATGTATAGTATGATGTTCTGTAAACAGATGTGACTCACATACATTATGATAGCGTTGCCACGTGACAGGTAAATCAACAATGAACAAGTGAAGCCAAGATTACCGTATGATGTTCTGTAAACAGATGTTACTCACATTACGTTATGCTAGCGTTGCTACAACAAAATGGAGCCAAGATTATCGCTTGAACAGCAGAAAACAATTTTGAAGTACGGAATACGGAAAGCCGAGAATGTTGTTGAAGTTTAAAAGCAATGAAGACGTATGTACAGAACAGAACCGCCAACGCGAGTAACAATTGCACGCATTCGAGACAAATTTAAGACTCATGGTCCCGTATGCGATGTTCACAAGGGCAGATCTGGGAGACCTCCAGCAACAAGCCCCGCGCATTGGGTCCAAGGCACTGGATAGGACGAAGAGGTCCGATTGAGTTTCCACCGCGTTCTCCGGATCTAACTCCGTGGGACTTTTACCTATGGGAAACTCTTAAGGATGTTGTATGCCGTAGAAAACCAGCTACACTGGCAGCACTTCGAGAAGAATTTGAAACGGCATATACTGCAATCGCTGAGGACACTCACAAATGTTGCTCAATCAGTAATTCAACGTACTCAGAAGTGTATCTACGCCGATGGCGGGCATTTTGAGTAACTGTTGTAACTGTAAAAGTCTAAGATGATTAGTGCTCATCATTTTCTGTTTGTGTGAATTCAGTTTTGTTATGTTAATACAATTTTTTCTTTGCTTGAAGTGTGCATACATTTTGGCACCCTCTGTATATACATATATTCTCTCTTCAGAGAAAATGCTTTTAAAATGTAAAACGTTTTTATGGTGATATTCCGTGTTGTGTTAGTCATGTAGACTGAGATTAAAAGTATTAATTAGTCTCTATAATATTTACCATAATGAACATTTGTAATTTGAATCAAGCTGCCTAATTATCTAAATGTCCATAGCTTTTAAAATTACTCAATAATATATTTGAAGAACTAAATAAATTGTTATGTAAAATATTTCTCTCTCAAGTGACGCAACTTAGTATCTGATTATTTTTTTTTTTTTTTTTTTTCCCACGGCTTCAAAGATTCTTATCCAACTGACCGCAGATCCTTTTAATTTAATTTAATTTGTGTGTTAACAACGAGATCTTGTTTAGACTTTAATAGCGGTTAAGGTTGTTTAACGTATTTCTCCATAGGTAATTCCCTTGTATTTATCACAAATAATATCACGAGAGGATCTGAGATTCCGGTAAATTCACGAAAGTAGTGAATGAATTTATTTGGAAAGTTCAGATGCTTGAGTGATATTTATTAGGACTATTTCACGAATAAAATAAGAATTTAAATATAATTCCTCTAAACTTGGCCTACAATATTGTAATAATTGTATATTTTACTTAATCTTTTCAAGCAATCTTGCAATAGAAGAATGTCGATTATCAGTAATGCCAATAGAGAAGGGCTCATTACGGGTTTGGGACTATTTTATGAATAGAATAAGAATAAAAGCAATATATATTTGAAATGCGTGTACATAATATTAACACTAGTATAAAACGTTATACGATGAATAAGTATTCTACTCAGAAACAGTGAGAGTGAAATGGAAAAAACTCAACTGTTACAATCGCTACCGTTCGATTTTCTAATACCAATTGAAGAAAAAAAAAATAACATGGAGTGTCTCTATTTTTCTTTGTATTCTGTGGTTTGGAATTCCTAATGATAAGATCAAGTTGCACATTTGACGCATTACCAAAACGCTTTGAAGAACCCTCCATTTTGCGTTATGATTGTCCATTGTCCATGCTTTTGTTGCTATCAATAGTTCCCTACTGCCTCTAGCAAAAGTGGTCAGTGATGCGTGTTCAGGATATATATAGTGGAGGTATAAAGTTGGCTACACTGGGAACAAGACAAATGCACGTCGCGTAATAAAACAGACTAAATATACATATCCCACTCTGTAATCCGGCTGTAATTGGTCAAATTATAAATTTTGTTTCGCTTCATTGGTCGATTTTAAGATGACGTCACGAGTGAACTCTAACCCTGTTTCCATCGCTTCCTGGCCTGCATAACTGGCAGGAGATACTTTCAAGCATTGTAATAAAAGTTACTCTTCCTAAAAACGAAACAAGGAGATATTTGTGAAATGTCGAGCACCGTGACTGGCGCGCACAGGGAAGGTTGGTACGCTAGGTCACGACTGTCATTTCTCAGAATAAAAATATCGCGTTTGTTGTGCAAACTTCTGAAAATAAACAGGCTGACGTATAGGAAATTGACAAAAGTATTGACGTTTTCTTTGTCTCTCTTGTCGTAATGAGTCTGTCACAATATTTATTCCTTTGGAGAGAAATCGCTGCTTTTCATCTTTGCCTTCTATAGCGTGTCCGCATCCTTTACAAGAAGCAATATACAGACCATTAAGTTGATAAAGCGAGCACACCGTTATTTTCTCAAGGAGTCAAGGTATTCAGAGTTTTAAAATATATCTTTGTTTCATTCTATATTCAAAAATATTATTACATGATTCACTTCAAATCTTATAAAATGTATAAATATATGGGAATAAATTTCATGTTATAATTTTTCGTTTGGTATATACGAGCAGCTTATTTACAAAAATATTTTGTGAACAAAAATTAGAAAAGGAAATATTTTAAATATCTTATTTCAGAAACTAAAGTCAGTACACCACTGACTTTTTTGTGTTAAGTCTCAAAGATTTTCATTATGAAATATTGTTATTACTATTATGAAGACATATTTTAACATATAACAGAGAAAAATAATTATTGAAAAGAAATAAGCATTATATTTTGTAGAACTTTTTAAATATTCAAAATTTTCCTGCTACTCATGTCTTGGTAGATTTGTAGTAGTTTGTTTCCTTTAAAACGCACTCGAATTTCAAGGGCTTAGTGAGCTCGTTTCTGGAAAATTAGTACGTAAAAAGACCCATTTTATGCTCATTTTTTCTTCAGAAATATGTTCAAAACTAAGCTGTAATATAACAAATACATTATAATATCCTCACGTTTTAAGTGTTTCAAAATTTTGAAGAAAATCCATTCAATAATAATTTAGATATTTGAAAATGTAATGTTTCAGGCAAACCAAGCATACGTCGTGAAACTGTTCCCTAGCTCGCGCTAAGAAATAGAGTTACTGACTTCAAAGCGAGAGATCAAATTATATTTCCGCCGCAAACCGGAACTTTGCCCTCCGTTTGTGATGCCGTCACGTACGTTTTCAGACTCAGCACTGAGGAGCTACCATTATAACGTCCATGTATTTCTGCAATAGTTTAGAAAATAGAACCCAGATGAATTATTAAGCATAAAGTAACATTATGATAATTATATGCTACGTCCTGCTCATGAAGTTTATACCAGAAATAAACACTGGAATTAACATAAGGATTATAGGCACCATTTTGTTTACGATATATTAATTCCCAAAATTATGTGCATTATTTCTGCGCTCTTTCTCTCATTAATTTACGGAATTAGCTGACTAATACATTGTCGAACCTCATAGCATTCGAAAATACAAATATCAATAAAATCGCAAAATTTCGTCAATTTTCAGACCATAAGCTATACACAAACCCTAGAAGAACTAAAATATAAATCTATTGCGTCTTTTAAACGGAACTGCAGGAACGATGCTTAATTTCTTAGGTAATTAGATACTTTTTAAAACAATAAAAAAGATTCAGCACCTGCTCTGTACTTTGTGAGTAATGAAGCTTTGCCTATCTATTTAATAATTTACATTTTTATATGCGATCGTCTTATCACTGCTCTATTTTCATTACCGCATCGATAATGAACATATCACTTCTCGGGCGTAAATATTATTCTATCGCCAATATTTTTGTCAATGAGTATACTAGTAGTTACACGTGTTTATGTTAAATAGCTTTCCTTTAAACCTACGTGAAAATTGGAGTTTTCTTAAACTATACTATTACTGAATTTTTATACAACATATTCAAGGTGCCAGCAGCGTGGATCAAACGAATTTTCTCCTCTTTGCGAAGAACGCATGAAAAACGGAGTCATTTAGAAAGTTGCGTGAATAATATTTTTAAAATGTTTCTTTCTACTGCTCGTGATACGGAAATGTGAACCTTAGAACGACTTGATTTATGTTGTAATATAAAAGCTTCCCAGTTTTTCGGAATCTTACACAAAATATGTTGTATGTCATACTTAACATACGCATACAGAGAGAAAGGGAGGGGGAAACGAATAGAATGAAAGAGAGAGTAATAATTATCACAATATAAAATAAAAGTAAGATATTAAAATATTTATATGTATTGTTGTCATGTTGCGTTTAAGCTTTTAGGCTAATGATGAAAATATTAGGACAATTTATAAAGTAGGAATGTTCTTTGCAGCAAAAGCACGAGGCTAGTGATGAGAAAAGGAGGAATAGAGACAAAAGGATAACAGCATATACAGCAGGTGCAAAAATTCTCGTTTTTAAGTTTAATTTTACTTCTGTTTAGATGTTGTGCTAGGGAGATTTTATAGGGATAAACTTTAAAATTTAATTCAATTGTTTATCTACGCGTTCTAATTTAATGTTGTTTTCTGTTCTCTTAAGTACTTTATGTAAACCTTAAAAAATGATTTCAAAATGCCTAATAACTTTCATAATGGTCTAAATATATATTAAGACCTCTTTTTTAGGTTATGTACCAACAATGCATTTGAAGTGGATAACACATATCGCGAAGGATATGTATCTCTATAAAAATAAAGGAATGATTTATGCAACCTTCACTTTTGTTGAAACTGGTTAAATTTGTTTAGCTGTTTAAGTTAAATTGAAGGTATCTTTCGAGGTTGTTGTTTTTTCATTTTTTGCAATTTTTATTGTAATCTGAACACTTTTTACTTTCATTATGATCTTCATTTATGGTTTAGTTCTTTACATCTGTTCATATCTCAACTTCATCTTTTTCTAAGTCTGCCCATATCTTGCTGTTCACTTATTTTTTAATCCAGTTTATATTTGGGCCCATTCTACATATATGACTTTTCAGCTTTATTTATTATAATATATATATACATATATTATTTTCATTCTTCTGAGCCAAAAAGTAATTTTTGTATTCCTAAGGATTTTTTAAAACTGATATTGCGTCTCTTTTGTTAGCATTTTGGTTTAATGATCATTTTATCATTCCATAAAATCTTCGAAGTTTCCTACCTTATTTGCTACTTCGTGGTCACAATCAAAAGAGATGCCCACAGCCTTGATAATCAAGAAATATATCTACCTGCCTAATTACTTTGTCTTCTACAATTGTTTTTGTTTCCTTGGAATGCCATTATTTTAGTATTAGTGGTGAATTATTTAAACTTACACCGTTGACTTGTTTTAGCTTATGTAAAAAAAAAAAAAAAAAACACATTTATTTGAAGTTTTTTTTATAATCAATTATTTTTTGTCGCTTTGACTGCATTGGCCTTCTTACAACGCCTGTGAATTGTTGACTGAATACTATAGGTGTAAGTCTGTAGGGATGAAATGAAATGAAATAATAATGGCGCAAATGCTTTCAGAGTCCTTGGCGCCGTAAAAAAACCTTACCCTGACAGCTTGACCTGATTTGAATTCTCACCCAGGACTTCCGGATTAATAAACACAAACGCTACCACAAACTACGGAGGCGATATATATATAGTAGTTCATCTTCTGAATTTGTTATTGAAACTTGGTCATCAAGTATAATGTTTTCGAATAATACATCTATGTATTAATCATTTCTTCATTACTTCTTTTAATTGTCTATTTTATATATAATGAATTAAATATTATTGGAGAAACAGCTTTGTTTAAGTCTTGATTATTATAAATGCATTTTACTCTGTTCGCTCGTTTTTCACAAAACACAAAATTTATGTTTTTACAATTTGTTAATATTTTGCCTTAAATGTCTTGGAATGTTTCATATTCCTTTGGAAATTGCTATAGTTTTGTTGAATCACTCTATCAATATTTTCTAAAAATAAATAAATCCTATATTGTTAACCATCATTTCTTTTGGTATAAATAACGGGTCATCGACAAGTTCCTCCGCACTCGGATATGCACCACACAGAAGAAAGTTGGTACTCCTACATTTCTAATGTTCGTTACTTCAAAATGGATTTTTAGTGGGTAACGTGCCCACCGTTGCTAAGATTTGCACTTTAGTGTGTGTGCTTGCCTTGGTGGTTAAGTGAACACAATAAATGTACACTATCAGTGCTGTCAGTCAAATTATCTTCCTTAGTGAAGCCTCGGCTACACAAAGGTTGCAAAGCGACTTCTCGAAGACCCTTTACAATGCCCATTATGACTTTCTGGTCTTAAAACCAATTTTGTCCTCTGTCTTGCTTTTCCACTCTTATTCCTCCGATCTACTAATCATCAATCTCGAACGTAATGGGCTACATATGGACGTTCAGCAAATGAGAGAGGCAGATTATTCATTGTCTTGCATTAAATACAAAACATTTGGAAGAAAATATTCTCTCATATAACAGTTTAACTAACTTAATTTCATATAAAGTGTTTATCCTTTCCTTCGTTCTACATTATTTTTCAAATAAGTTTAGCTTATTTGAAAATAAGTTAAACATATAACATGTTATAAATAGGTTCATGTGAATATTAAATATTCACCTGACAAGAAAATTATGAGGGTAAGTCATTTCAAAACGAACAGAGGTGATTAGAAACGTGTTGGTGATCCTGGCAAGATAGAAGATAGTACATCAGATAACGTAGTCGAATTTGCTATAAATGACGGTTTTGCTACCTAAAAATCAACCTTTGACACCCTCCTGTTGTCAGTATACTTCAGCAACTTTTCAAAATTAGTAGTTTATTCGAGAAATACCATAATTCACAAATCTTTAAAATTGCTACCTCAGATAAAAGTCAGAGCAAACAGAGCAATAAGACGAGGGCGTAAACATTTACTGAAAAAGTATGGTCCGGGTACTCTTATATTTAATGAGTGCCTATATGTGGTTGAAAGCTGTATCCTTAATCTAAACCACCGACACGAGTGATCGAGATCCTTAAGGCACGGACTCGTGAGTCTGGGGTTCGAATCCCGCCAGGACCGTCCTCCCTGACTGAGATTTTTTCCAGGTTTTCCTCAGTTCTCGTAAATGGTAAATGTCGGGGAGGTACCCTAGATTTGGGTCTGGAACGTTTCCTTCCTTAAAAATAAATCCTTTCCCAATATATCATTTCATTTCATGTATCACCAGTGTCCACCGCTTGTGGTGCCTCTGTAGTAAAAACGGGCGTTAAACACCATTCAAAAAAAAAAAAAAAAATAATGATAATCTAAACCACATATTCACTACCCTCTCATAAGTTTTATTTTTTGGGAAAAAATAGCCATAATATTCAAGTATGCATTTCATCTTTTTAATTTAATTAAATAATCTCGCCAATTAAACTGTATCACAAGGATAAAAGTGCCATAATACATTAGGTTTCTATAGATCTACTTTCCCCAAATGGCAAATAAATCCAATAATGATAGTATTTTACTGCATTTAAAACCGGAGTATTAGGCTAGCTTAGTTATTATTAAAACAATGGTCAAAATATAAGCCTATCATTTATTTATTATGTTCTTGGAATTACCTTTATAGAAACTTGTACTTGAATGACTTTTCCGCACAGTATTTTTGGAGTTTGTTCTACCCTGAATCTATAGCTTGTTTCATTTGAAAAGAATGTTGAATTTGCGTCAGTTACAAAACAAATAAAGTAAGTTAAACTTTAGTGCTAGAATAGTTTGTTTAAAATTGTTGAATTATGGTTATTTTTAGGCTAATCAGATGTTCTGCACTACCATGAAATGTTTTCTACTAGATTCCAGTGTTCAAGAAAATGCCAAACTATTCTATGAATTTAAATTTTCCTTTGAGCCTAATACAGGTCCCAATGTAAATATAGCAATGGCATTTTGCTTGATGTCTGGTCAGTGAAAACATGTTACGAATAGTTTAAACTCTGAAAATGTTGCTATTGTAACTACATTTCCAAAAAATGTAAATGTTATTTCATAACCAGAGCTAAAATCTTACCAAAATATCATCGCGAGTTAGCAGGCATTATATCGGGTAAGGGCTAAAGAGGAGGATGAAAATATTTGCTCTCCAACATGAGCGATGTGGTTCTGAAATAAATGAGTGTGTGCTGGTACGAACGTCCATAACAGGTGATTGTTTTCCGTCTGCCTACACCTTGTATTATGCACCAGAGACCCAGTTTACACTTTTATGCTACCCCACAACCCGCCTTCAATTAAGGTAGACATGAAGCAAACTTTTAGAATGGCAGTGGCGATCAATGAACAAACCGACCGAGTGGGTCGTCAAGGCACTAACTCATACTGGAGGTCTAGGGTTCGATTCCTTCCTGAGTGACATTTTTCCTTAGTCCTCATAGTAAAGCTCCAGAGAGTTACTCTTATCTTCGACCTGCAACGCTTCCTTAATTTTTTTTTCCAATTTATAATCTAATCTCTCGTGTCACCGGTGTTTACGCCTGTGAAGTCACAACAGTAAAGATGAAATACCCTTCACACAGACGGACGTTTCCAGAGAGGATTCCATTTTATGGTTCCTAGCGAACGTGTGTCAACCAATCTCATAAATTAAATTGCAGAGTACAATGCAAACTTTTGAATATTTCATTCTGCGTCTTTAAGTTTGATATTTTAATTTAATTGCAATCAGTACCCATTACAGCAATGCTCAAAATATCTTCCCTTAGCTTCATTACAAGTATGACATCAATTGTTGTTTCAGTTGCAAGACTCCTCGAATGATACTTGCTATAAAATTCTCTTCTGATTCGATTTCTGCACAGTAAACAGTATCAATGTGATCGTGGACATATCGGATATATTGGGGGAAGTGTGCTGGTGCAACCACATGGACTGGTGAACATGAAATAACAGCTCGGTCATTACAACTTTCGCTTTAGAATGAAAGACTGTTAGCTAGTTTGTAATTAAAAGCAACCTCACTAAAAACATTAAGCATAATATCTACCTATAATATTTTCACTAAATATAGGCTGTTCAAGGTCACGGAATCCTACTCTCCATGCTTTCCTTCCCTCCTGCCAGTGTTGACCATTTGGGCGTATTCCCTCCCCTACCTAGGCACTGTCCAATTTTATACAAATTGTTTAAAATCTGCAAACATGCTTAACATTCCAGGATGCACCATCTAATTGTTTGGGGTTCTTTATTGACATTTTTGTGTCGCAGCAGCACCATTGTGACACATTTCCCCATAAATGAGCATATTTCAAGATACTCTGAACCACTACGCTTTGCCTTATCACAACTGACTATGTTTTATCTCAAAGATAGAAGGCAATATCCGCGTAACTCATTCAATTTCTCGCACTTAACAATAAAAATAAGCACGAACCTTATAACAGGAGATATTGTCTTGCTATAAAACTGCCGATTACATGCATCATTTGATCTTCCGAAATTGAGCAAATTTATACTTGAAAGCATATAAGTTGTTTCAAACTTGCACCTAAATGCATAAAATCCCATGCACCGCATAGACTTCTACCAAGTTCATTTGAAGTTGTATTAACCGATGGCTGGTGTTCATCATCAATATCCCTTGTATAAGACTACGTTTTGTGATGCACATTTGTAGCTTTTTTGTGTGTGTTGGCATTATATTAGAATTAATTTTTTCTATTACTGTAATTCCTGATTACAACAAATAAAAATAATTCGTAATGCAAAAAAAAAGTGGTTTTGATTGTAAATTATTTAAATAAAATAAACTAAAGTACTTCGTTAAAGACAATAAGACTACGATGTATGCACCGAAAAGTCTTAAACAAAGATCCAAGTGCAATAAAGGAACATAAAATTTAAAGTGCACAAATTTTATAGAAATTGCTCGAACTGGCCACCTCCACCAGCAAAATAGAGGCAATATCGGCGCCAATATTCTCCGTTTCTTTGATATGTAATGTGTTAATTAGAGATCTTTCATCTTATTGCCACAAGAGGATCAACTATTATATAAAATAATTTACGATAGACATCTCGCTGAACTATGAAAAAGTCAAAATAGTAACGTTGCTTTAACGTTTGAGTTCCTTTTACTAAATAAATGCAATGACGAACAATCGTTACAAATGTTGCAGAATGTGATAAAGATATTACACTGTTGATGGGTTATTAACAGACCCAGAAGTTTAGGCATTTATTTTGGTTAAAATAGACATGCTAAAAGGTACTTAAAATACTGAAAATGGGCAGAAATATAATTAAAATAGGCATATAGAGGCAATTAAAAATGAAAGCATGGAGTAATATCATAATTATTAATGAAAATAGGTATTTAAGACCCTTAATTTTTATTGCATGATTAAGTACTTAAGGTTACTTACTTTTCTTCGTTACAAGCAACAACAAGATATCAAATATGCACAGTGGTTTCTGGTCGATTTCATTTTCTGTTTATGCGTTTATGAGGAAATAGCTTAGTATCTCTTACTCCAGTACACATTGTAGGGGCGGTTTATTGCACAGTTCAATTGTTTGTTACATTTATGCAGCTGAGAACGTACCCCACCATAAATTTCCTAGAATTGTCTCACGCAGATCGATACAAGGTCATTCGCCAAGACTATTCAAAACTACAGTACTTCCCTCATCTGCTCTATTTCCTGGTATTCGTAAGCTCGAGGTAACCGTGGGTTTCTTTCACTAATCAAGGTTCTACTGTTTAAGGAATTTAAGTGAATGGATTGAGGAGAAAGTTTCTGATTGCTTGAAAAGAATTAAATGTATAAGTTTTTCATTGGATATTTTTGTGCGATGAGTATAAAATTTAATTTTCCGGGCGGATTAATGAGCTGTAGTAGGTCTGATTGTAGGTGACCTCGGCAGTTGTAGTTTCTGTTTTTTTTTTTTTTGAATGGTTTATTTATGGACGCTCCTTAACAGCGCAGGTCATCAGCTTCCCATTCAACTCAGGGCGTGAAACGGCCGACAACTTTTGCTCAGAGGCCTCTCTTTCAGGCTTGAGGTTATTTTTCGTGCCGTAAATGTACGACGCGGGACCCACGGCTTTACTTCCCTTCCGAAGGAAGCCATACTTAGGATTTTTACGCCCCGAAAAAATCCATTGGTCCTGGCCGGGTTCGAACCCGCGATCTTGGGTTTAGGAGGCAAGTATGGTAACCATTACACCACCAGGACCGACGTTGTAGTTGTTTATTTGTTGTTTCCGCCAACACATTCTCAGAGTAATCGCGCTAATTTCGTTGTCTAAATCAAAAGGCCTAGAAAGAGGGTTACACGTTATTTCTAAGAATAATTTATTTCAAGTGACTTTCTTTAAAACATCGGTGCTTTACCGTCGGTAGGGTCAAAACACTTTAGTACATTTATTAAACGATGTTTAGACAATTGGACTGTTTGTTCCGACGAAGCGTAATATTATGCGTATTGGACCGAAGACTTGCTTCTAATGCAGGTATAAGTTTTGCGAACTCCGGTTGCCTGAATGCGTGCAGCCGCTACAATAAAGCCAAGTTGGTACCAATAGAATATGAGACTAGGATCGAGTAGAAAATAAAACAGAATGGTAAACAACGCTCAATCTTGTCCTTATATACATGAATCAAATAGGAATCTTCGGGGCAAGCAAGCGGCGCGAAACACGTATTAGCATCGCGTCTAGTCTTAAAAATTCAAAATCTGCTTCTACACTGGCTGCTTTTAAATTTGCATGTCCTCATCTGATTCGTTCGCTCACGAGAGTTTAAAAATCTATCACAGTATACGCTACTTCAAACTTTAACTGTTTCCAGCTGTAGTGGGGTCAACTGCCTCCAACAGCATTTAAAAGACTCCCAACACACATATTTAAAGGGACAGCCTTTGGTTCTTCTAACCAAAACATCTCGTTTTAAAGGTCCAGAGCACAATGGGTAATGTCCTTGACTCGCCCTTCCAAGTTTTATGGCTCCACGTATTTTCAATGCTATTGCTGACAAAGCACAGAGTTTTACCATTTTACAAAGGTGCTATGCTATGCACTATATGATGAGCGAAGAAATATACATTATTAAGTGAAAAACATACATTATAAAATATTATTATACGTTGTGCTAATTATGGCAAGGGAAAAATGTTATAAATTATAATTCTATTATGGGCGAACCGTAGAAACAGTTTCAATTTTTAAAACTTTTTTTCACGTTGATACATTGAATGTTGTGTGTTTTTTAAAATGCGTAAATAATCGCAGAAAAAATCAAAACAGGAGAAAAAGGTGGGGGAGTTAAACTTTAACAGAAGTCAAAGTACGCAAAAAGGAGGGGGTCCTACCGACCCCAAATGTATAGAAATGTGTTCATTTCTATCTTATTCTTACATTATTATATCCAGCAGATAGAAAAGGCATTTCTGCGTAACTTCCGACCTCTGGTTATTAACAATCAGTCACTTTCGATCACAAAAAAAAAAGCCGTGAGATAGTTCTAATACAAAATGTAACTTTAATGTCTAAGTTCAAAATTTAACTTACTTCAATGTTTTATAATTATCTCCAATATTTTACCACTGTGCTGTTCATTAACACTTTGTATTACTGTTAATTTTATATATCTATTTTTTGTGCATTTTCTTGCGAGAATTGATATTGAACAAATGTCTTACACAAGTTAGTGTGTAACTATTTCTGTTCGCAAAATTAAACCCTACACAGTTGGTGTTTAAACTAGAAAGTACTAGTAGTATTTCAAATCCCCCTTAAGAACATATCTCTCATAGTAGAAAAAAAAAACGTGAGGAATGTCTCCGGGATATACAGAATCAGATGAGAGAGATTCATGGTCTGCGTTTGGACGACACAGCAGTTCAGTTGGTAGAGTGTCAGCCCGGAAGGTTGAAGATCCATGGTTCGAATCCCAGCCGTGATCCAAAATTTTCAAGAGTAATTGTTACTTTCCAACCAATGTCCTACACATGGGCAGTGTGCAAGATATAATGTAAAATGGATATAGAGCTAACTCCAATTATATTTTTGTGATTATTTGCTATTTAAATGCACTTTGAGAAGCATGGGCTTAAATCGAGTGTAGGAACATATGAAAAGCGAAAGTCTTCTATAGTGCTAGTGAATGGGTTTAGCAAAAGAGGACATGACTTTAGCGCAAATGAGGCAAAGAGAGAGAAATCATGGAAAGGCTCTGAAGCGAACGCAGACCATGAAATAATTACGTTGGACATCGACAATTGGAAAGCAGAGGCAAGTCACAAGTTTCATGTTCCCTTCTGACAAGGACAGTTAGCTCACTGTCTGAATAAAGCACTTCTGGTTCTGTTTCATTTGATTGTTCCTATTGTGTTTGGCCTTTGTACCTTAGTTTCATCATTTTTGTTTCGTTTTGTGCAGCCCCTGCTTGATGAACGTTGGCTTTCCCCCACTCTTTTGTCTCCTTCAATATCAGCAGGGCTGACTTTGTCCGTTCGTCCATTCTTCATACTGTTTCTGAATGCCGCTCGCTATATTTTGTATTCCAACTGCATGAGTGTAAACCATCCCGAACTTTGTTTCACTGCTCAAAAATTCTGTAGCCTACGAGGTGAAACGTGTAAAAATTGTTGTTTAAGGTGCTGACAGAGAAAGACAGAAATGATTCGTCAAAGCTTAAGTAAGATCTAGGACTGCGCCGAAGAAAAATAATACAACAGACACAACACATGAGTTGAATAAATGAAAGAATGGGTGTATTTATTCAAATTAACATACATACTAATAACTTTGCAATCTTCGCACAGGTTCACCTCGTCGTACGTGCCTTTCATAGTACACATAGTACACAAAAGTACATTATTTAAATACATAAGTACTAAGTCATACCTCCATTATTTAAGAGTTAAAATAATAATAATAATAATAATAATAATAATAATCTCAATATTAGTTTCATATACACATATAGAATATGGAAATCCTTCCCCCTTGTGAGTAGAATAAGTAAATACAATAGTACATATACATACTTTTTTTTAAATTCAGTTCCCACCCCTACCCCGGTTTTGAGGCTTTCCATCTTTTCACACCTGAGTTGTCTCACCTGCTCCTCATCCCTGCCTGCCAACAGAGTCCAGCATGCCCCTTGCCCTCTGACAAAAGTAAAGGAAGACGGCTCAAACTTTTTTCTCAACACCTCAGTGCTGCTACAGTTCGCTAAGATGTGCGACTATGATTGTTCCTCTACATATAAAGGGCAAATTCTCAAGTCCACGATCACCTCAGATTCTGATCTGCCGCCATGCTCTAAGCTTAAACCACGCGTTCCTGTTTAATAAATTATAAAATGCATCTTCATATCCAAAATATTTTCAAGCAATAAAAAGTAACCTTAAAAATGAAAAATGGAAAAGAAAGCATAATGAATTAAAATATGCCAACCTATTAGTAAGTAAACTGAAAAACGAATAGAGTTGACTGACAAATTAGAACCAATTGAAATAAATTTCCGGAAATAATTATATTTGTTGAGTACCTGTGAGAGAAATGAGAGTATAGACAAAATAGTTCATTGAAACAGCAGTTGAAATATGCAAGCTATAAAAAAGATTTAAAGTAATGTATCAATATTCTCACAGAGAATTGTAGAAATCGAAAGGTCTGGACGCTTTAGAAAATTTATCTCTAGATACTTTTCTGGCGCAGTGTCGAACGGAAAATATACAAATCCGCCGATTGTGGCACTACTATTAAAGTACATACATGACTAGCATGAAATAGTGCGGTTTTAAATAAGACATAACATTATTAAAGAATATGAAACACTCGCCCTATATTAAACCTAACCTATTCACTTTTGCATTTTAATTCCCAAATTCAGTAATAAATACGTACATTTATGATGTAATAAAGTGCTTTCGATAGCTTTCAAACCAACTTCGTTAACAAATTATAATTTCCTCGTCATTTTGTCCTCAAATTGTCGTGTTCAAAAAAATAAATTGAGAACCTTAACGCAATTCTTTTCGTAAGTGACCCCTCGGACGCGAACGATCAAAACCGCACCAAAATTCAGTTATAGGCCATTTGAATTCAATGGTAACAGTTGTTTTTCTGTAAAACTTGTTAACTGTTGCTTGTTAAACAATTCCGTTTAGTCATCCTTCACTTGTGCTCTAACTAACAAAATTGTACCACAATTTAGCTGTAGGTTATTTATTTACTATTAAATTTAATGTTTATATTCGATTTTTTCAAAATGCCACCGTTGTTCACTTTGGGGTTCCGTTTAGTCAGCCCTTGCTTGCATTTTGCAACGAGAATGTGCAGATGCTTGTATCATAAACTTTGAAATAGCACTTGTCTTCAGACCACTACGACTGGTGTTTTATAGAAAAAAGAATATCGCCATTGAAATCAGAGGTAAGTAAATTACCTATAATTAAGTTTCGCTGCGGTTTTGTTTGTTCTAGCCCAAGGGTTTGTCCTTGTCAGAGTACAAAACCCACACTTTAGCTAACGTTCAATTGGCAATAAAAATTAAGCCTAAACCACTGAGGGAAAAAAAAAACTTGATACGCTCAAACTAAGGCATCAAGTCATTATCAACACGATTAGAATGAAATAAGCAATTTATTACACACTTACTTAAAATCAGGGGAGAGTATTCAGCGTGCGTATTTGTTGCTTTGCGCATTACGTCACACGGGAACAAAGCACGAAAGCCTAGGAAAGAAGTGTGTGTCAGGTATCATGTTTAATTCATGTGACTGCGTTTTTTTTATTATTATTATTGACAGTTGTTTTGTGAGTATTATAGTTTGTTTAATACAATTTGCTTTTAATATATTATGCAATGAGGGGTTGCAAATCACAATCACAATGAGAAAGGAAATAACACATAGCTGCACAGGTTTCACATGATTCTCATCTCAAAAATATTTCGTTATCAAAATGTTGCAGAAAGGACAAAGTAAACATCACCAATACTTCATTTTCAGAATCTGATTTTATAAGAGAACTGCTTAACTTATCTAGCAAACGTGTACTTAAAATCAGGTGCACTTACTTCACTAAATTTGCCTATTTACACTGCATAGTACCGCAGAGATCAGAGAGGCATAAAAGCGTGGGAAAACGTGCCTTAGAGCAGTTAAACATTTTGACGATAAAAAAAGAGAAAATTTGCGCTAAGTATTGAAGAAACTCAAAAGCTTTTGGAAATTGTTTGAGCATTAGAGGCCAAGAATAAACATTTTAATCAAACGTGTGTGAAAGTTAAAAGTCACAATAGAGGTCTCACTTCAACAAATTTCAAAAATGAAAATTAGTTTCGCAAACGTCAAAGTGATAGAAATAGTGAAGTTTATGAAGAGGTAAGAAGGATATTAGGTTAAACATTTTCTCCCAGTCTGATCAGATCGCTTCAAAATAAAGGTAAACGAATTAATTGGGAAGAAGACGACATATGCCAACCCATTACACTTAGGGACATATCTCAAAAATGCTGTTCTTTTCTGCGGACGAAGTTGCATTATCCTCTTACCAGCTTTATCCACTCTGCGCAACCGTCCTCTCATTGCTGCTAAATTTGCTGAAGTTAATTCAGCGCCTATGTATTTGGAATAAAACTGTTTCATTTTTAGGTTAACCGGTCAACATTACAACATTTCATTTGAAAACTACTGCCACTTCGTTTTCATTTTATTATGCACAGATATATTTAAACATGTAAATTCCTAACATAGCGACGAACAATTCCTATGTGTAAAGGAATATTTTATTGCTAAAGATGACACCTTTCATTCTGCGCTGTCTGCGAGTTTCCCTTGTTCCCTAATGACGTCAGAGCGCCAACCAACAGGAGCGTTAGTTGCGGAAGAACCAACCTCATGTACTCTATCAACCTTGACTTAAAAATAAAGCTAATACTAGTTTTTTCCTTAAGCCTAATATACTAAGCTCAAAAAGTTCGTAATACTTGCCAAAATTTATAAACTGCCTACAGAATAATTAAATTACCACCAAAATATTATCACAGTTCATGATTGTTAACAGTCACACTCCTTGTGAAAATTCACACATTTGCAAACGTATTCGCTAGTCTAATGTGATAAGCTCGGGAGGAATTTGTTGATTCAATTGATAATTGTCAGAATGTCCATTTTCTCTTCTCCTGCTGTCTATCGAATATCGCCGTGCCAAGCGTCCGTGGATTGCTGGAATTTTATGACCGTCTTAGACCAATGGGAGAGGAGTAGGAATTATGCAAAAGATGAACCCGAATCGTGGAGCTTACTACAACACGATTTATTTATATTTAGGTAATTTTATCTTTCAAGGGCTGCATTTAAGTTCTGAAAGTATTGATGAGTGTATTCTTCTAACTCGATGAATTCTAGTCTATCACTGCCCTTAATTTCAATAAATCTTTCACCGTTCCACCGTTCTTCGCTTAGTACCCTGATTTTCGATATGGCTCCCTGTTAACAGTCTGGGTCTTTCTACTCTCCAAGCTCTCCGATTGACTGCCCTTTTTGTTTATTCTTTCTGTTTTACTTCTGGGTTTTATTACGTAATGTTGGTTACAAGTTATTACACCCACAAGGTTCTGTTGCATCAATAGGTTTTTATTGCCTGGCCAGTCCTGGATTTTAACAAAAAAACTAACCCTTCTGTCCGTTCATATAATACCTAGGGATCTGACCCACTGTTTATTTTTGTTTCAAATTCTTAGAGACGACCCTTCTTTTACAAAACATACAAAAGAGGCATAGGACCATCTGGTTCCATTTGTCCCCGTTCGCAAAACACGCTTCCTGGGTTATGTCTAGAAGCTTTGTAAACAAGTTTTTCTAATACTCAGGAAATACGCAAAGTGACTTAACTGTTGATATGCAGACATGTAAACTGTACAAACTGATTATAATAAGATTTATAATACATGTAATTAATTATGCTACGGTAATATAAACATGGAGGTTGAAGCCATTTTATATTGTCTCATATTCGTCACTCCCTTAAAAGAAAAATGTAGAAATGGACTGTAAACAAAAACTTAATAATTTACGGCTTCCGTTAACAATCATGATCACTACATAGTAATCACTATAAAAATTGTTATAACTGTTAAGAAGAGGAAAAGAAATAAAGTATAGCGAACAAAAGAAAATAGAAAATAGATAAGGTTATAGCTTACCCTACATGTTATATTTTAAGCAGGAAAGATCTTTGGCAACAAATTACACAACGACCTCGGTCCAACTCAACTAGCTCGTTCGGCGCGTCAATAGAAATGCACCGGCCTCTCTGTATAAGAAGACGTGATTTCCAGGAAAGTGTAAAAACACCAATGACATTACACAAAAAAAAAAAAAGTTTTCCAAATATACACATCTCGTAATAAGTGTTAGGAGTAGGGCTATCACGACTGTTGATTCACTCGCACTCTGAGGCGAAAGCGTGTAAATATAAAAAAGACCAAAGCCAAGTGACAAGTGCGTGTTTGTTATCTAATATTTCAATCTGTTCCCACAGGTGGTCGATACACTTGTTTTTAACGAGACTGCCGCTGAAGTTTACTAATGGAGTCTTGTATTAAGCTATGCAGACTTTGTTGTAATGTTTAATATTAACAGAGCCCACGCCCTAAGGTCACAAGTCATTTGTCCCCAGTATCATCACTAGAGGGCGACAGATAAGCACAAAGAATGGTAAACAGGCAAGCAAAAAATCACTTAAAAATTGCAGGATAGATAGCATTTAAATTAAAACAAAACAAAAAACATTTATTTAGGCAACTGAAAGTATACGACTAGATATCTGCACTGTAATTATTATCGCCTTAAAATATAAAACAGTCTTACACACGGAAATAGCAGTATATAACTAAAAATTGTTCTAGGTTCTCCGTAACAAACCCTGATCTCATGTCACTTATTTTTTTATATGTATAAAATTACCTTTCTACATTACAGAAACATAGATGCAAATATTTTTTATAATGTCTTTTCTTAGGCTCAAAATCAAAATAGTTTGAATTTTCCATCTAACACTGAGTTTGCTTTCACCAAAGGAGCCCAACCGGATTTCATTTCAATAATTTCTCAAATTTTCCTGCCACTCAAATACTTTTGAAGTTTTACATGATTGTTATTGCATCCACAAGAGGCAAACAACAGCAGCAATTTAATTGAAAATAAATGCAATATGTGATACTCTTTAAATATATTGTTGCATTCCTGTTCAAAGTGACGTTTTTCTCACGTTTTATCTGTAAGTAAAGCACGCAGTTTTAAAATATTAACAAGAAAAACTGATTGTTAAAAGTTATTTCTGTCAGTAATAGAATAAAAGTAATATGTATTTGAATTTCGCGCACAGAATGTTAACACTGGTATAAAATGTTATACTTATGAATACCAATTCTATTCAGAAACTGTGAGACTTTGTATGTTATCCTTTTTTTTTTTCTCAGTTGGTATTAGAACATCAAACGGTAGCGATTGTAATAGTCAGCCTTTGTCCACTTTCTATTCAAGAAATAGTCCTAAACCAATATTTTGCTTTTCTCTATTGGCATTATATTATCGGTATTTTTCATACAGTGTCTCTACTTTTCTTTGTATTCTGTGGTTTGGAATTCCTAATGATAAGATCAATTTGCACATTTGACGCATTACAAAAACGCTTTGAAGAACCCTCCATTTTGCGTTATGATTATCGATCCTGGTGGTGCAGTGATAATCATACTTGTTTTCTAAACCCGAGATCGCGGGTTCAAACTCGGCCAGGATCGATGAATTTTTTTCGGGCGTAAAAATCCTAAGTATGGTTTCCTTTAGAAGGGAAGTAAATCCGTGGGTCCCGTGTCGCACATTTGCGGCACGATAAAGAACCTCAAGCTTGAAAGAAGAGGCCTCTGAGCAAAATTTGTCGGCCGTTTCACGCCCTGAGTTGAATGAGACGCTGATGACCTGAGATGTTAAAGAGCGTCCGTAAATAAACCAAATCAACAAAAATAAAGCGTTATGATTGTCGATTGTCTATGCTTTTGTTGCTATCAATAGGTCCCCACCACCTCTAGCAAAAGTGGTCGGTGATGAGTGTTCAGGAATGATATTTAAGGCATAAAGTTGGCTGCACTGACTGCAAGACAAATGCACATCGCATAATAAAACGGAGTAAATATTTTTTTTCTGATAATTTCACTTCATAATCCGGCTGTGATGGTCAAAATTCAAAATTTTGTTTCATGTTATTGATTCGATTTTAAGATGACGTCACATGATAACATCTAAACGACACTTCTGCGGGGTTACTCATAAAACGCCGCATTTTAATCGCGTTATGTTTGTAGCACAGGCATTCTAACATGCTGTACATTATACAATTTAATCCATATAAATGAATGTATTCCAGTCATGCATAAGAAAACTGATGCATGAGATCAATCAGACACTCAGGGCGACAGCAGCCTATAAAGATGCAAATGGCGTTCCTGTTGTGCATAACTCCAAGCACAAGACCGCTGTCAGAATACACAACGTTTGTTTAATTAATCATTTGAGTAGTGGCCACTTCCATTACAGCTCTGGACTACATCAGTCTGTAGTGAATGCTTGCGATTAAATATTTATTTAGCTGGGGAAGGAAGATGGGATAGCTGCCTAAGTGGAAGATGGCATTCCACTCCCAATTGTCTCATCCGCAAATAAGAAAATTAATTAGCTTTACTTAAGTTCTGCTCAGTTCATTCTGAACGAGAAGCATAAATACAACACGTCTCACTGTATTGGGAACAGAAACATGTGATATAAAATGTCATGTCACTAGCTAAGTTTCGAACTTAACACCTTAGAGCCTCTTGAAGAATTGACTACTTCCAGAATAACATCATAAAAATTTAACCTCAATTAAATTTTCCAATTCAAAAATTTTGAAGAAATATATATATATATATACTTCAATTGAAGTCTTTTACCCCTTTAACTTTAGGACTTAATTGTTTAAAAAGATTATGATTATCTCAAACTTGCAATATTGAGAAACAACAAATTTTATTTCTTAGCCAAGTTCAGCTGAAAACGTTTCTTTCCGCATTGTAATTTGTTTTTCTTTACGTTTTCAAAACAGTGTATTTAGTCGAAATTATATAGATCGTTTGCCATGTCGTATATAACCATGATTTAACTCTTGCAGTGTATAGAGGATAATAAGGAACTTTTTATAAATATATTCATAAAGGCTACGCCCAGAAATAATGACACAATAACTTTAAATTTGATATAAACATTATTGTAATGTTTCAAGTTAGATTATATTCTGAAATATGTTAACTTGACAATCTGTTCAAATATTAAGGACCTTTCAGTGTTGCCGTTGCCATGCTGCCGCACTGCTTTCACACAACGAACCAAATTTTTTACAGCAGTTCTGTATTTCTCTTTAATATTACTTCATTGAGTGGTTCTATGTTCTCAAATATATAAATCGTAAGCTAGCATGTTCGCTAGCCACCTATCCAAATAACTGATGACCGACGCGGCAACGGAGAACTGCATCGGCTGATAAGCATCGCTCAATGCCAGCCTACCTCTATAAGTCTGGGAGGGTGGGAGAGATTTACCGAATTGATACCTTTGGCTTTCAGTCTTATAAATGTCGTTGAACAGTGTATAATTCTAGAGCAACCTGCTAAGTTTACAAAATTGCAAATAATAGGCATGTTTATTCTATTCCAAAACGAGTGCCTATTAATTATGAAAGGTAATGGGTAATTTCATGAGCAGGCAGTTCTAGCATCTCCTTGCGTAACATAGATTACTACATAATTTTTTAAGTGCATGAGAATTTATTACGCTATAAATACAGGGTTTCTCACACCGATTATTGTGCATTTGGATTACAAGCAGAACTGAAATCACTAGGAATCGTATGCAATCTCCTGCTCCAGTGGAATCATGGAATCTCCTAGCGGCTGGCCAGTCCCGAGCGACAGCGGAGAGAGCCGAAGGTAGTGACTTGCCCAGTTATAGCTAGATAGTAAGGCTTCACAAGCAGTGGCACGTTAGTTCAGGCGGTTAGAGCGTCATGCTGTAGTTGTGAAAATAGTAGTTACAAATCGTACCATCCCGATGTTTTTTTTTTTTTTCTGGAAAAGGAGACTTGGCACAATTACAATGCTTTACTCGATAACTTAGTATCACGCACGGAATGGGTCCACCAGTTTCTAGGATTTACACACGGTTAGCGTTAGGGTTAGTGGCGTATATATATATATATATATATATATATATATATATATATATATATTAGTTGCGAATTAGAATAAGAGCACCTTTTCCACCGTTACAACATTTCACCCGCCTAGTAATGCCCTCATTACAGTGATTTTCCCACCTCTATCAATTTATATTTAAGAAAAGGGGCGAGCGTAGGCTGTTAAGTCTAATATTTTACCCGCGTAACTATGCACTAATAATTCATTTTTCACAGGGCAACACATAGCTTACATTATTTTTAACAAAAAAAAAAAAACATGAGACATGAGACACAAGAACATGGAGTGAACTCCTCTGTTGCTTGGGACTGGCAAATCTTTCGATTTTATTTGCAATGTGTTTCTTTAAAACATGTTTGGTTATTCTTCAACAATCCTCCCCCTAAAAGAAGCTCTTGCCACCACATGCTTTCACATTTAAAAGCAATAACAATAAACATCATATCTGTTATTACTCCCAATTTGTAACAGGCTTACCACATTGTTAACATGTTCACTATGCTACTAGATTGAAACAAATTCAGCGACAGCACAAACTTTAAAATAATAAAAGACGAACAACTTAAAATATCGTTAAGTGAGGAAACAATTATGGTAGTGTTTATTTAAAGGTTCAAATGGGATCGCAGGCTAAAATAGCCATAACTCGGCTGATTTTGTAGCTATGTAAAAAAAAAAAAAAAAAAAAAAAACACACACACACACACATTTCGCAAACATAAAGCCGGAGTTTGTTCCAAATTAATATACAAAAAATGTGTATTTGAAAACTAAAAGTTCATATATTCCATTACAATTCAATTCGATTCTAAGAATCTCTGATCAAATAGCATTTGATGTTCATACGCGACTCTGTCGACTCAACTATAAAGCAACTAATGAATCTATCCTCAAAGCAGTTGCTTGTTGACTTGTAACGTAGGAGTGCGAGTGGTCGATACTTGTATAGCTTACCTAGTATATATACACACAATTTATTCGATGTAAAATGCAATATTTTGAAAGGTTTGTCATTTTCCATTCGACTGGTGAATTTCTCTACTCTTTGTAGTTATTTCGTTGATGATTTTGTAATTAATTGTTTAATGTCGTGTTATTTTAGTAACTGATTAAAATCAACATTTCAGTTATTTAAAACTCACGTGTTAAACGAGATAAATAAACTGAAACAAATTATCAAATCGAGTGACATTGATTATTTGTGCTGTAAATTGTCCACGAGTGTACGAAAGGTTGTAATTCTTTAAAGCTATTTTCCCATGATTATGTAAATATCTGTAATTATTTACTTTCAACCTTTGGAAATATAGCAGAGTAAAATTCATCTGGAAACGTATAACTCGAAAGTGAATGTCGAAAGATCATCAAATTGTTGAATTATTGCCAGAAATAAAACTCTATATGTGCAAATGATGAAGATAAATATTTCAGCGATGAGCACAACAGAGAGTTGTGCCTTCAGAGTTATCCAGAGGGAATAATTTTTGCATTGCGGGAAATGTGTCCACTGAGCAATGCATTGAATAATTCATCACTGTCAGATCTCAACTGATGGAGGTATGGGCAGAGTGAGAGCGGGAGAAGGGGGAAACGAGAGAAGAGGTGACATTCTGTCCAGATTTAGTTATTTCAATAACTACTATCTCTGCAGTGCTAATAGAATTCCTTCCTTTCCTCACAGCTTCTCGCATGTTATTGTTAATGCTTGTTATAGAAGACAGTCTACAACTCTGCCATTTCTTGTTATTTGTTGAAGCTTCGATGTTAAGCACAACTAATGCCCGAAGAGTGTGTTCGTTGTCACAGTCCATTGTACATATTCCGATTTTAGGCACCTTCAAGAACTTTGAATGAAATGATTGATGACCAAAAGAATTGCATATTATAACAAGTTATTGCTTGAAAACAGAAAATACAGTCCGCTTTCACATTTTCGCCTTAGCCAACCATACTTTCTATGTTCGTGTCAGTTGAGACAGAAAGAGAGAAAAATTAACGTGAGAGTTATCAATAAAATTATTGACCGCCACGGGTGGCCGAGGTCATTAAGGCACGGACTCGTGAGCGGGAGGTCTGGGGTTCGAATCCCGCCAGGACCGTCCTCCCTGACTGGGGTTTTTTCCAGGTTTTCCTCAGTCTTCATAACTGGCAAATGCCGGGGAGGTACCTAAACTTAGGCCTGGAACGCTTCCTTCCTTAAAAAAAAAATCCTTTCCCAATATATTTCATCTCATGTATCATCAGTGTCCACCGCCTGTGGTGCCTCAGTAGTAAAAACGGGCGTTAAACAATATTAAAAAAAAATGATTGCATTTTATGTAAAATTAAGTAGTTGTATACCATATTTCAGTTTGTCATAACTAACTTATTATACTAAAAGTGATATGGCGATCACTTATTCAATTTATTTGTGAAATATTACGTTCCCTCATTTCGTTACGCAATCAAAATGTTGTTAGGAAACCTATTCTATACCAGACTATAAAGACCAAATTAAAGAATTCTTGCCATTTATAAAGAACTTCAAGCAGCGTATTGCTCGGGTTTTGAGAAAGAGGAATGGAAAACTCACAATAAAAATAGGTCAGAAACTGCGCTCCGTGAAAGACTGCTTAGGAATATAAAGCAGCATATTAATGTAGAAAAGTATACTGTGGTATGACCGGAAGGTCCAATAAAACTCAGCTGGTAAATCATAAGCAACATTTACGCCTTAATCAGCCAGAGAAATCCGCGATTGCCATTCAAAATTTATATGAAAAAAATTGAAAAAACAAGTAGCAAAGTAATTGCAACAGGATATTTTAATTTGGCCAGAAGAGAGCCCTTAGAAACAGAGTGGCATCCAGATAGCACAAACTAAGACAGAGGCTTTTAAATAAGCAAGAAGTGGAATCTGTTACTGATCAACAAATAACGTGTGCACCACAACTTTCCTAGCACTCCTGTCTCCTGCCGAGATGAAAAATGGTATTACAGTAGACAAGAAATACAAAATGTTAACATTTTTTTGTCATTTGGGAGTAGCCATCTACGACATGGGATCCAGGCTTTCCTCCCCTTCCGAAGGAAGCTGTGATACACTAGAGAGGATGTACAATGCTATGATTAAGTCTATTCTGTTATATTGAAGTGAAATATGGGGATGGGGGGAGCTGAACATGTAAATAAAATTCAAGTCGATTTTTGGAAAAGAGTTCTTGGGTTCTCCAAAGGAACGTCATGAAGGAAGTGGGTAGCTATGAAGATATGGTTAACAGTAAAATAAGGATGGTGAAATACTGGCTGAGACTAGTGCAGGGAAACCAGTCAACACGTTGCGCTAAATGCTATAGACACCAGATGCAACACCAACACTTTGGGCTGCAGAGGTGGAAAAATGACTCAGAAAAACTGGCCTGGATTCAACGTGACAACAAGACAATAAAAATCATATAAACGTATGGAAGAAGGTTAAAACAAGGCTAGAGGCTATCAGCAAGCAGGAAATCGAGGTAGAATGTAACGCAAAAGTCCCCTTGAGCCTATCAAATGAAATTAAATTAATCTGGGGTAAAGAGGTATATATTCTCTTTCTAGGGAGAAAGGCGAAATCAATAATTGCCTGTTTTAGACTAGGAGGTTGGAAGGCTCAAAAAACAACGAATAGTTCCGGTAGGAGAACCTGTCCATTTTGTGGAGGGGAGGAGAAATGGGTGCATATCCTGGCAGAATGGGGCTACTGCGAACGCCTGAGATAAATGCTGCTCGCAAAATATTTTAAGGCAATTAGAGGTCGATTGGCATGCTGGGGTCTGTTTGCAGATCACACTAATTGGTTGAATATGGGCATTTTCCTAGCCAACGTGCGCGAAGCTAGAAGCTATTTATATTCTGGTTAAAGTGCAATAACTAGTGTTAACTATAAATAATGTACCATGTTTCAATTCATATATCTGTAAACACCTTTCTTCATATTTTAACAATTTAAAAATGTATTTATTTATTATTATTAATATTGTTCTTATTTCTTATTATTGTTTGTTCCTCTTTCAAATTCTGCATGATATTTAAATTTCAATGCACTGGTGATGCAGATCATAGCTTGGGCGAAAGCTCTTGTTTTTAAATTAATTTAAACCAACTATCATGGTAAAATGTCCCCGTAGTTTAAATAATAGAATTAAAGTATTGTGTAATCTTAATCGTTATGATTCTTTTGTTGCAGTGCCGTGGCGGAGGGCATCCCGGCAGATAACCCACATTTTGTGTTACTGTTCTTCATCGCTCAGCTGTTCCTAAGGGAACTCGCCAAGTGCTACCGGCTCGTCCAGGTTGTGCCCATGGACATGTCAGGATATTATGGTATGTTAGAATTTCTTTACTAAATTTCTGTTAAAAGTTACTGCGCAGTTACTTTGTTTTCAGAATATGATTGTGATATTTAGCTAACAAGAACAAGAAGGTGATTAAAGTGTGGCATTATTTTTTCACTTTTTATTGTAATAGTATTGTGTCAATGTTCATTGGTAATTTAATGTATGGTGTTTGCTTACAAAGCAATACTGCAAAAATAAATTAATATACGGCAAGGTATATTGCGAAATTTTTAAATAAAATTGAAAAATCACAGAACCTTCACAGTTCCTTTAGAGCAAATGCTCAAAGCGGGCTGCTTTGTTTTCAGTCATTTCATAGATAATAAATCTGGTAACAAAGAAGTGTCTTAGCTTCTGTGATAACGTAAGAAAGCACATCTATAGCACTATTCCTAGTATTTCACCGTCTATTATTCCTCGGTCCTAGTGGTGTAGTGGTAACCATACTTGCCTCCTAAACCCAAGATCGCGGGTTCAATTCCTGCCAGGATCGATGGATTTTTACGGGCGTAAAAATATTAAGTATGGCTTCCTTTGTAAGGGAAATAAAGTCGTGGGTCCCGTGTAGTACATTTACGGCACGAAAAAGAACCTCAAGTCTGAAAGAGAGGCCTCTGAGCAAAATTTGTCGGCCGTTTCACGTCCTGAATTGAATGAGACGCTGATGACCTGAAGAACAAATAAAAAATACGTCTATTAAATCTGCAGGAAGGCAACGTTCAATACTAGAGTATGCTGGCCCGATCTCCTCCCTAAACTAATAGAAAAATGTTCTTGATTAATATATGTTCTTTTATAGCATGTACATTTACTCTTGTCCATAAATTGTTTTGAGAAATATGACTTATTTGTCACATACATTGTTTCAGAATTCTGGGGGCTGTTGTAGAATCATCAACAACATACCACCATGTGCGGTACAGAATCTCTTTTACTGAGACACTGAACATGCTGGGTGTTGTTTAAAGTTCCGGGCTCACAATGAGCTACAAAACATATTGCTCCACCTTGAGGAAATTGCGTGGGCTTTGTGGTCCTCCCTCTCCGTGTAACCACGTCGCGTTCTTTGTGATGGAGCTGCCGGGTTCAACGATCGGGTGTTCTTCTCTTTGAAAATAGAATTGATAGATTTCCATTGCTGCTCTAACCTTGCGTCTTCTGTCCGCACAAAGCAAAACTATTCTAAATTAATTTACTGGGAGAAATTACAAACTTTTCCACCTCAGTGCAACATAACCGTTCAGTATTCACGAGGTAAACGTTTGGATTGAAAATCACATATCCTTTTCTTCTTCCTTGGATCAGCGTAGCAAGTTCTTCCATGATAGTAAAATTTCGATTGTGTTGAAAAGTTGTCACAATCTGCTAAATACATAATTTTAGAGAAAATTGTAAAGTAAAGTGTGCTCGGTTTGTTTTGAAGAGCGATTTATTATTCTTACATTCTTTGTACTTCATAAATACATTTTGGAGCTTTTATGTTAAAAGTAAGAAGGGACAATATAGAAATTCTTCGCCTAATCAGTGTGAAAAGCGCAACCGTAGGTAGGGTTTAAATATCTCGGATATGTAGGGGTTACCAATAAGCGGTTGGTTAATTTTAGTGGACAAACATTAGCTTTAGTTCTTAGGGAATGACAGGTCTGTAATAAATTGCTTCCAGGTAGCATTTGCTTTATTATTTCTTTAGGCTTAGTGTTTTTTTTTTTTGCAGTTGAGCTTTTAAAAACTATGGCAAGAAGAATTCTTTTAAAGGACACGATATGGCTCTCAATTTTGCTTCTTGAACGCAGCATCATGCTAAGGGATGTTACGAGGAAAGTGCAATTGGTTTGAAAGTAGTAGATTGTGTTTTGTCGTAGTTTTTGCAGTACTGAAAATAGAAATTTCTGAAATTCTGTTCTGTGCAGCGACTAGAAAGTAGTAAATAGGTCAATAGGTCAATGCCAATGCCGGCCATTCCCTTTACTAATCAAGTTTTTGCAAGTTAATAAAAGTATCCATTCTCTAATTATTGTGATCTAAAAACCTTACACTGTGTATAAAAGCACGACCAGATATTTGTTTGCTCTTGTTTGAATAAAGATACGCTTTTATTCCCCAAAATATCTCATTTTGAGTATTTTTTATTATTTTCATTAAGCATGTACGTTGTAGATACAAAACTTTCAAATGAGGGTCTTTGTGAGAGTAAAAACTAATAATACTGATACAGTGTTTGCCAAACATAAATTTTAACTCTTCCATATATGTTTTTTAAGGATTTTGTTATGTTTAAACAATTTCTACTAGCGCTTTAGAGCCGAGAATCTGTAAATCTTTCATCCTGTGTACCCTTCTCTGCTCATTTTGGCGCTACAGCCCTGAGTGAGACTTGGCCTGCCGCGGCGACATCCGCTTACTCTACCTTCGTCTTACGACTTCATTGATAGGGACAGTGTTGCATGGAGGCACCTTGCCAGTTGCCTATCACGCAGAGAACGCCACCTCACCATCAAGAAGCTTGAACTCTTTTCTAGACCTCCCTAACTTAGAAATAATTACTATGTAGGTACTAGAAATCGAACCCGCTCCTCCCGGTCAGCATTCAGCAACGCTAACCACTATGCCAATCATCATGTATATTACTTAAAACAATTATGACTATACCGAGGGTACCAAAAATGTATGCACACTTTCACATAGATATCTATTTAATATATTTCAAGTTGGACCGAAAAACAACAGTAATGTGTAGTATGATGTTCTGTAAACAGTAGTGATTCACATACATTATGATAGCGTTGCTACGTGACAGGTAAATCAACAATGAACAAATGAGGTCAAGATTATCTATGATGTTCTGTAAACAGATGTGACTCACATACATTATGATAGCGTTGCTACGTGACAGGTAAATCAACAATGAACAAATGAAGCCAAAATTATCGTATGATGTTTAGTGAACAGATGTGACTCACATCACGTTATGCTAGCGTTACTACAACAAAATGGAGTCAAGATTATCGTTTGAACAGCGAAAAGCAATTTTGAAGTGGTATTGGAAAACCGAGAATGTTGTTGAAGTTCAAAGGCAATGGAGACGTATGTACAGAACAGAACCGCCAACTCATTCGAGACAAATTTGAGACTCGTGGTACCGTATGCAGCAGGATGATGCACCACCACATTACCCCGAGATGTACTTGTGCACCTTGATGACAATCTTCCAAGACACTGGATAGGACAAAGAGGTCCGATTGAGTTTCCACCACGTTCTCCGGATCTAACTCCGTTGGACTTCTACCTATGGGGAACTCTTAAGGATGTATACCGTAGAAAACCAGCTACACTGACAACACTTCAGAAAGAAATTGAAACGGCATGTGCTGCAATCGCTGAGGACACTTTCGCAAACGTTGCTCAATCAGTAGTCCAACGTACTGAGAAGTGTATCGACGCCGATGAGCAACCTTTGTAACTGTAAAAGTCTAAGATGATTAGTGCTCATCATTTTCTGTTTGTGTGCATTCAGTTGTTAACACAGTTTTTTCTTTGCTTGAAGTGTGTATACCTTTTGATACTCTCTGTATATGCAGGGTTCAAACTACAAGGTCTGAGCACTTTCTGAATGTACGTGTCTCTATGATTTCTTTCTTTGACTGAATAGGCAAGAGACAGGACTTTTGGACTAGTGTTTGTGGTTGTTGAGTAAAATTACTGAGATATTTACTAATAAAGAATAAATTATAAGGTTTTCGAGAAAACACACATAATATTCTTGGAAACACAGTTAATATACCATGCAATCTTGTATTTTAGACACTTTCGAGTTTTCGTTTTGTTATATCTGAGCGTAATTTTCTATTGAACTTTGCAAAACAGAAATGTTTAAAACATTTGCATGTCTGAAAGCTGGCTAAGGAACTGACCTCGCCCAAAGAGAATGGTCAACATAATATTTCAGCGCAGGCAATTTGAGGTATACGGACGTTTCAGGGGAAAATCTGTAACCTGTCACGGAGAGAAACTAAATATGTGTAATGAAACACACTCCCAAATTGCAAGAATCAAATCTGTTAAGTTATACAGTTGTGTTCTAAAAGAGGAAGTAAATTCTCAGGAATTCTAGGATCTGACTACAAAATCGGGTTAATTGCCGTAAAATGGCTGATCTCCCTAAAAATTTATTTATATATCAGCAGGAAAGATTTGTTTCATTAAACTTAACAAGCGTTTTTTTTTCTATCAATAATAATAATTTTCAGTATTTTTCGACCCCCAAAGATAATATACTAAGTTTTACCTCAGTTTCTCGTTAATTAAGCAACACATCAGACATAAATTTGCGAATTGTTGACGGTGCAGCCAAAACAAAGGTACAAAGTGGGTTCTTGTGGAACAAACAAAAGCATTTTGGACTTATTCGTGTAAGTCACCGCTGTTGCGTCACACGTGACGTCATGTGGTCCAATTAGGTGGAGACCTCTCATAGCTAGAGGACACTTCAACCGTCTTGCACCTTCTCCTTCTTTGTCATACTATCTAAACTTTGCTTTCTTCTTCACCTTTAGATGCATATACTTCTGCCACTGCTAATTTATTTTACAACCGCAGCACTTCTTGTTTCTTAGACTACAGTTCAACAAGCTCGCTGGCTAATTTCTCAAACTTTCCAGCGTTAGAAAGTTATATGGCTTCTTCATTTCCTCCCACGATTATGCTTTGTCGTATGCTACGAGAATAATTTTAGTTCCGAAACTAAGTAAATTTATTTTAAGTTTCTTGCGTCGAATAAAACTAAGAAGAGGTTAGCCTTAACTGTCCTTCTGAAATAAACCATTAATTTTAGTATGAATTTGACAGTCGTGAGTAAAAAGTTTACAGCATTAAAACTATTTGGTATTTTAACACTTCAAGAATTACTTATTTAAAATGTAAGATAATCTATATCTGTATATTAAATGTACCTTCAATCACAGAGAGGGGCTACTCTATTAGTTCGAGACCACAGTAGTAAATATTTGACCGGTGATTCGGAGCTACTGGGCTGGATATCCCTAACTGCCAAGGTTGAGGTTGTCTTTACACTGATTTGGTCACCCTTTGTTGTAGATGTAAAGTGCAAGACAAACATTAATGACCTTATGCCACCCCACCTAGCCCGTAGTGTCTAGCTATTGTCAATTTTAATGCAATCTTCGGTCAAATTAAAGTGTTTTAAAGTCATATTCCTGCTGTTTATAGTCTTTTTTACCCATTTCACAAATTTTAAACGATGCTATCACCGCTCACTCTTGTCAAAAATAGAGTTAATAAAGTTGGCAGAGCTAAAGTTTGGCAATCTTATACCTCACTATCAAACAGACCTCAAACCCCAATAAAAATAGATGAAATAGCCCTCACATATGTAGGACAACAGATTTCCTACCATTATAAAATGAAAAAAGAAGTATAAAGAATGACCTCATTAACCTGGAGAGTATTTTGGGTCCTTAAGTTAGACCAATCACTAACTAAGAAAAGCATATTCCAGACGCTCGAAGCCTGTGTATTACTATATGTGTGCCAGACATGGTCACTAACAGAAAAACAAAAGAACAAAATTCAAATATGCCAAAGAAATATGCAACGCAAGGTCCTGGGAATAACTGTGAAAGAAAAAAACCTATAGTATTAATAAATCAGTTATCTCAGACAACAGATATCACACAAATAGCTACCAGAAGCAAATGTCAATGGCGCGGCCACGTCGCAAGAATGCAGGACAATGGAGGGATCTGAAAAATCCCTATGTGGGACCTCCGGATAAGAAAAAGGACACAAGGCAGACCAGGAGAAAATGGACAGACCTCTTCAAGGAACATGCAGGTCAAGAGTAGCAAGAGGAAGAGAAAAATGGAAATTTTTCGAGAAGCAACTAGTGCAGTGAAAAATGCACCAAAGAACCAAAGAACCAAAGAACAAAGAACAAATCAGTCAGAATGTCTTAAACAGCATACGAACAACTAGCGTGGAATAGCTCACCACTTTAGAAAAAAGCGACCTTTCCGTACTTGTTTAGAGGGGTTGCCCTTAAGGCTATCTTTATCTTTATCTATGTTATGACAACCATAGCCTGTATCAACCCTTTAATGAACCAAGTAATATGAAGAAAAATAATCTCTCCAATCAGAAATGCTCAGCATTCATTAAAAAAAAAAAAAAAAAAAAAACTTTAAGGTACTAAACTCCTTGGACGATATCAGAAGTAGGCAAAAATCATTTATTTTCTTCAATAGTTTCGGCTAAACCGAAGGCGGGTATATTTTCATACATTCACACAATCGCTTTTCCTTCTGTTTAAATTTTCTGGATCGGTGGAGCGGTCTATCATTTCTAGGCACTTTCTGTTAACGCGCCGAACGGGAGGTACTTTTAAACCGTTAGGGAATGTTGTGATGTTAAATAATTTTCTATTTTAAGTATCTTTTGCTTTATATTGATTAAGACTTAGTTCATCATCACATTAAATGTGATATTTTCACATAAACCTTGGAATCAGAGTTAGAAGCCGATATTCGAACCATGGACCCCCGACCATAACTGCTAATGTCCCCAATCTGAGTCTCTAGAAAACTTTGAAATTATCTCGTCACAGGTATTTTGTTCCTAAGAAGTGTGAAAGAAAATCACATAGTACAAATTAACTCTAATAGAGTGGTTAACTATAAAGCCTGAACCACAATACTAGAAGATTTTGGGTAGCCTCTTAGAGATGAATGTATTGTGATCAGATAACGTTAGAAGTCTAGCGGACATAATAATTCGTGATATTGTGAACAGATGCGGTAGCTCAGATGAAAGAACATCGGCAGGTAAACCGAGACCTGCCTTCGAATTTGTCTATTTGATTCTGATTCAAAATTTGTTTCTTATTGTTAGTTGAGCTTTTGCAAAAATACGGCGTCCTGTGCTTTCAGAAGAAATGCTCTAAAGTTCGTGATATGTTTCTCAAGCATTTGACGATGTTATGGTAGGGAAATGAAAACAGCTGATGTTATGTGTTGTTACAGCTCTCGTTTGTATTTAATGTTGATTTTGATAATTTGATTCTGTGAAATACTGAACATCTTTGCAATGAGGAATAAATTATTAAGCTACGCTTAGGAGACGAGCAAGCAATATTTATGACCCTTACATTATGAATGCACACATTCTTTAATAAAGTGATGTGAAAGACTCCAGTGGATAATGTCAGGCATCTCCTATAATAGTGTGTGACGCTAACTGAAAAGGACCCAGTTATATTATTGAGTTTGCTAAGTGTATAGATTGATCTGCAAACTTATTAAGGTTGTATAAAAATAATTATGGAAAGTGAGATGAAAAGCCCTGCACGCTTGCTGGTTCTCGTGAGCGAGAAGGAAGATCCAGTCTGTAAGGTAGCTTCAGGCCAGATGTATGTACGTATTCATTACATAGTCCCAGAGGTTTTTTTAACCTTTCATTTGCAGATGCGATAGACACTAAGTAAAAAGCGAAAGAGTCGTCAATAGGACTAGGATTCACGTGTGAATGCACATATTACTTGATTATGGAAATTCATTCAAAAACTTACATGTTTCGAACTCGGTATTTTCGAATATGAAGAGTTTATTTAGCACATACCGAGGGTGCCAAAATGTATACATACTTTCACAGTAGATATCTATTTAATATATTTCAAAGTTGGACCAAAAAACAACAGTAATGTGATGTTCTGTAAACAGATGTGACTCATACATTATAATAGCGTTGCTACAACAAATTGGAGCCAAGATTATCATTTCAATAGCGGAAAGCAATTTGAAGTCGCATTGGAAAACCCAAAATGTTGTTGAAGTTCAAAGGCAATGGAGACATGTGTACAGAACAATTCGTCTTACCCGCCATTCATACACTCTATGGAAATGAGGAATGTTACTTCCAACAAGGTGGTGCACCACCACATTACCACCGAAACGTACGTGCATACCTTCATGATAATCTTCCAAGGCACTGGATAGGACGAAGAGATCCGATTGCGTTTCCACCGTGTTCTCAATATCTAACTCCGTTGGACTTCTACCTATAGGGAACCCTTACGGATGTTGTATACCGTAGAAAATCAGCTACACTGGCAGCACTTGGGGAAGAAATTGAAACGGCATGTGCTGCAATAGCTGAGGACACTTTCGCAAACGTTGCTCAATCAGTAATTCAACGTACTCAGAAGTGTATCGACGCCAATGGTGGACATTTTGAGCAACTGTTGTAACTGTAAAAGTCTAAGGTGATTAGCGCTCATCATTTTCTGTTTGTGTTAATTCAGTTTTGTTATGTTAACAGTTTTTTCTTTGCTTGAAGTTGTATACTTTTTTGGCATTCTCTGTATTTGCTTTTTTTAGGTTTTTTGCATATAATAAAATACTGTGCATATTTTACAGTATTTTTTCAAGATTTCTTTGCATAATCACCCATTTTGCATATATTAGTAATTTTTAAAAGTATGGCAGCTCATAATTCACAAAATAATCAAAGAAATAATAATATAATCTGTGCAAGTGCCAATGACACTTCTATTACGATTGCTTGAAAAAGCAAATGTCCCACAAGCGGCAACTTCTTTCCTACCAAACTGCACAAAACCTGCATCTGTTTCTTTAATTTTCTCCTGCCTGTTTAATAAAGCGTCCTATGTGTGAACTCAAACGTTTCTATTAAACTATGTCCATTTAGAAACAGATATTTTTATAAATGTTTTTCCATAATTTTGAATTTCACTTTCGCAGCCGTGAGAAATATTAAGCTGTATGTTAAAACCAGTTTTGCAAAACTGAAACTAAAGAAAGTCACTGTATGAATCAGCAAGTCGTATAATATGTAACAGCATACACTTCCCAACCAAGGACTCAATAATAAAGTTGTTAATATTTACGGGATATGAGTAGATATTCTTTACATTGGTCATCACATTTGCAACAAATTAAATAAAAATATATCTATTCAGATAAACTTTTCAGTTTTGGGGGGTTTTTTTTTGTTTTTTTTTTTTTTTTGTTTTTTTTTTGGCCGTGGTCATGGTCAATTTATATTTGTGGTGACCTGACATTTCTTCTGACACTATGGCGGACATCTTCAGAGGAATAAATGTTGATTTATAAGATCAACCGCTGAGTGTCAGTTCGCCATAAAAAGGAAATGACCATTAGACTACTGCCAAAAAGCCCGGAAATTTTTGTTTAATATCGGAGGCTCTAGCCGTGAAAATCCACTTATCTATTACAGTAGTTCAAATGAAAAAAAAAGGAATATGAATATAAACTATTCATTCTATGCATATAAAATTCTATTTGTATATGACAAAAGTTAATTAAAGATTCAGGGTGCACATAATTAGCACTAGAAGTAGCGGCAATTTGCACATATATGGTTATAGTTGTAGTTATTAAAATCAGGGTTGTAAATGTAATCACAACTGCAGTGTATAATAAATTACCAAATAATCTAAAGATAACAAGTGCAGGAATATTTAAAAGGTAACTAAAATTTACTGATTCCATAAAAATGTTTATATAATATCAGTTGTGAAATGTTACTTAGTCTAGGCTATTAGGCTGTCCATTTTAAATTGAGTACCCTTATTTTAGTAGTAGCGATGGTGGCGGTGGAAGTTATAAGAATTCTGACACAATGCTTGAAATGTGTAATGTGCACGTCTATTAGCTGCAAAACATTATTATTATTATTATTATTATTATTATTATTAACAAACTCACATCGTTGTACATTAGAATTCTGTCCAATAACACATATAGTGTAGAACGATTAATTTATTAAATCGAAAATATATTAAATAACAAAACTACAGACAAAATGTATATGTATTGAAGTATCTTGAAAAACCGCTAATCGTATTCTGTTAGCGGGATAAATGTTAATCGATATACTTTTGTTTTTATTTAACGTCGTCCTTTAACTTTACAGTCATATCGGACGATATATGTCTTAATTCAATAGTGGGCTAAAGCGCTATCTTAAGACTGAAGTAAAACCTCAGCTTGACCCAATTGGGATTCAAACCCGAGTTCACAGCGTGCGAGGTAAGCGCATTTACTCTTACACTATCGCGGTGCCTGGAACCACATTTGTTTCTTACTTTTGAAAAAAAATATATTGAGACTTCAGTATATTTATTCCAATTTCAAAATTTCGTATATGTGAGTCAATTTTAAATTTACATAATATATAAACGAGAGAAGGTGGAGATATGATCACAAAAATAATAAAGCACTGGATTTTCCTATTTCTAGGATTCACAATAGGTTTAGGTTGGTGTAGGAATTAATTGGGAATTCAATAATTGCTGACTGTTGTATTTATTTGGATTGTACTTACGAAAAGGAGATGCTGTTATTCTTTGTAAATTTAAAAATGTTTACTTGTGGGATACACAAAATGAAGTTTCGCCAAAAAATATTGCAAATTTTAAAGAAAAAATTATTTACTAATTAATTAATTACATAATTTGACAAAAAGAATGGATGTTAATTTTGTTTAAATATTTCTGGTCTGGTTTTTCATATTTCAAACTTTCTAGTGCATGTAAATAGCTTATTCTTTGTTTTCTAAATAAAAAAGTAAATGAAACTAAAGGGATAGTAGTCCATAGTATCCAAAAAGAGAAAATAATAAGCAGATAATTTGGAAAATATTAAAATATTACATTTATAAAATATTTGGTATTTTGATAACAAATATAAGATCAAAGAAGAGGTGAAAATAAACAAGTTCTCCCCTGAATTATTCGGAAAATATTTCTCATAGTTAGTAGGTTCACCGATACAGCTATATGAACGTTTTAGTATAACCTTGTTCCTGCGTCATGTAGTTAGCATGCGAAGGTAGGTCCATAAGTATTATCGCCTTCACAACATCCTTATCTGGTGTCATACTTTATCTGCTAAGTAAATAATTGCAGCTGTAACTTCCGCCCCGCTGTGTTCAATTATTCAGATACAGTTGCATAAAGAAGGCTATGTGCAGAAGATTGTGACATGTTCGAAATAGAGTTTCGAGCTGTTATTAAATTCTTTACAAAAGAAGCACTTACTCCAAATCAAATTAAACAGACATTGGACGGTATAATTGGGGAAGCATCTCCTTAATATTCTACCGTAAAAGAATGGATCGAGAAAGCATTGAAAACAAAGAGCGTGCAAGCCGGCCCTTGGAGGCGCTCACTCCTGAAAATATCGCTCTTTTGGAAGGAGAAATTGTGGAAGACCGGCGGCTCAAAGTTACAGAAATACCCGCCAGGTTGGGACTTTCTAAAACAACAGTGCTTCGAATTATTCATGAACATTTAAACATGAATCAGGTTAGTATCTAGACTTATTTCCTCAATCCCAAAGCAGCAACGAATCAACTGTTGTCAGGCATTTTTGGAGTTCCGCCGTGGCAACGAGAGACAAATTTTGCAAACCTTGTTACAGGAGATGAAACTATGGTCCTCTATTATGATCCCTTGTTCAATGGAGTGGCGTAATCTGACGAAAAACCGCCTCCAAAGGCCAAGGTCACTCAGTTAACCAAGAATATCATGGCCACAATCTTTTGAGACTGTGAAGTAATACTCTTCATTGACTTCAAGGAGAGGAAACCACAGTAAATGGGGAGTACTATACTGGCCTACTGCACAGACTACGTGCTTCCATCAAAGAGAAAGGTTAGCCGGAAACTTATGGAACTACCCTCATACATTCAGTAACTTTTTAAAAATTACGCTAATCTAAAACATAAATGCGAAAGTACTAAATTGAAACAAAAAATGAGAGCGTATAGAAAGCAAAGCGAAAACTCACGCATTGTGCTTAAATATGTTCCACTCTCTTTTCCATGTTGGCTATTTCCGTCATACACACACCCTGATCTGTCCAACTGAAATAGTTCGGGCCGTGTTAACAGAAAAGTCAAACGCTACCACTTCGGGATGAGTCATGTTCTCGAAAAATATAGACATTACCAACCTATTGCTACTGGTTTTCTTATTTGGGACAAGAAGAAAGTAACCCGTTATTAAATTTCGTATTATTTAATATCCCATGCCAATTACGACGGTCTTGAAGAATAAACATAAAGACGCCAATGAATTCGGAATCTATGGGGGTGAAAAAATGCCTAACAGGTACAATTTTGACTTAGAAAAAACCAGGCAACTTGACACTAATGCGATTCTAACCTAAGCCGTTTGCATTTTGCTAGAGATTGAGTACCGCTGCCCTTGCCAACTTAGTTACGGATTTAACCTAGTGCTTTATTGCCAAAAAACAATCTACAGTATTGTTGAGAAACTATATGGAAGATTAAGACCATTGTAGTATTTCCCAAGAGAAATAAAAACAAAGTTAGTTTCCCTTAAGATTTTGTACCAAAGTATGTGCTGTGAGAGATTTGTTGGTATTATAAACATTTTCTTTTCTTTTTTACAGCAAGATTCGAACGGACGTTTATCGTTGTTGAATATGGAACATAGAACACTTGCTATTTCTAAGCGAAAAAATAATTCATTTGCGATTCTATTGCGTCCTAAGTTACCAGACACTGACCAGATTCTGTTGTATGCTATGAATTAATGATAGAGCATACACAGAACTATACGCTATTTTATACAGAGGAAATAATAGCGTGAGAAAATACCACACGCTTTATAGTTTATATTACATAACTCCACAATGGGATGATATGACTGCTGTTGCGTTATTGAAGCGCATCTTCTAGTAGCGGGGGTTAGAGGTGCGCCTGCCACAAGAGAAAATGTCAGTCGGTTTCCCACGCTGCTGTTCTTGAATTCCGATTGTAAAGCGCTGGAAATTAGATGTGCAGGATATCTGGAGAGCTGTGTAGCCTTACCAACACAATCCTTTATTGCGAGTAGAAATTTCATGTGGGCAAACAGAAACTACAGAAAATGACACGGCCCAAACTATAGGACAAATCACGATATCTGTTATGTATGTGCTCCATCAATCGTCTGCCTAAAGGCAGGGCCATGTTTAAAGCACGAATGGTGATGTTCCTGTCTCGAAAACTGAATGGCAGTTATAAGCCAGCCGATCACGCACTGACCACATGACTAAGTGTCAATTCTCATGAATCAATAATCCGATTGCCAAGGACGGCCAATCTTAAATTCACCAGTTCTAGGTATGATTCACCAGTCACAAATTCGCCGTTAATGCGGGTGAATTCTAACGCTAACTCACTTGCCAGCGAGGCATTAACTTTTCGCAGCAGAAAGTAATAGATTAATCCGTTTGTAATGCGCGCACCTGAATCCGCGACTGCATTACTCTCTATGATGAAGGTGAAGATGGAGATGAGATGATGATGTAGCAATGAATGGCAGGATAATCCGGAGTGCACAAAGAAAACCTGCCCAGGCGCCGCCCGCCTCGGTCTAACCACTCGGCCATGGCGCCGCCTACTTAATGGTAGGGCCAATTATATGGTCATAATGTACAGAATATCTTATTATTTGATGAGATACGATTTTTCCCCCGGTAGCACGTGTTCTATTTGTTTATTCAGCCGTCGCGTCGATTTAAAAATTAGCTTCAGCAGAGCATGACATTGTTAGGAAGTTCTCTAGAGATCGCTTAAACTAGATTACAATTAAAATTTTACAAAAATAACAAAATTGATAAATAACAAAATTACGTTCCCTTCAACTACTTTCTAATTGCTGAAAACCAGCTACTACTTCCACTTAATCTTTAACTATAAATTAATAAACTACTATTTACCGGTATCCTATAGAAACTGTAATGGTGACCAGTACATTTCTTACATACTTTTACTTTACTACTTATATGTATCTATTCCTGTCTATATTTGTATAAAACTGTATATTATACATCTATTGATCGTATATGTTTCTTTATTTTCCATATCACATCATATCATTTCTCTATATTATATCATCTTTATAAATACGTTCGTGTAAATTTCACACAATTTCTTATATTAGCCGATTTTTTGCAACTTTAATTATATCATATTTGTTATTTTCATTATTTTTCTAAATTTTTAATGGTAACCTAGGCATAAGTATCATTTGGAAAATTATAATGTAAGAATGTAATTTGATAATTTAGAAATAAAGTGTAAGAGCCTACAATACACGTCCCTGTAGGAAGCAAAGTACCGGGATGGAGTATTTCACAGTTTTATTTTTATTGTTATTATTAAATCACTTAAACTGAGATGAAACTCATCCCTTTTCTAATGGTGCAGTTTCATTCGTGGTTGGCATTTCTCCAAGATGTCTTCAGTGGTGAATTGCGGAACAAATTTCCAAATTGGTTTTCGCCAAGTAGCCTTTGTTGAACTGGCAGGTAATAAATTTAAGATCCATTCCTCTTCTGTGACAGAAGCCGTAAGCTAAACTTCTTCATCAACGCTTTGAGATACAGGTTTTAGATAAAAAAAAATATTGCCAATTAAAATGGGGGAGCTCCATAAAAATTATGGAGGAGAAGGCAGAATTTGCGATTACTCTGTACTGTTTGCAAACTCTACGCAGAGAACGGAACAGTTACAGCAAATTTCAAAATTCAACGAATGAATGGGAATTATATAAAGTATTCAGAATACTTTAATATGTTTAAATAACGTTTCAGTTAATTTATTGCGCATTCCTTAACTTTAAAACCTGAATATAATATACCTTCAAGAAATGCAGACCCGACAGTAATTATACTACAGTGGATTCAGGCTGTTATATTATTGTAACTGATTATTTTTAAACAGAGAAATGAAAAAATCATTACAGCTGCTGATTCCCGTTTCAGCATTTAAACATCAATTTCGAAAATTAAAATTAAAAGTACTTTGTTATAAAATAGTGTAAATATCCCATGATTTCCTTTAGGTAAAACATGGGTTATATCATTCTTTGTTGCTATTAAAATAAACATTACTTCTTCAATGTCATTTATTTAGTGAATTCCTTTAATTAAGAAATCCGGTATTATTAACTATCTTGCTGATTGTTCACATAAAATATTGCTTGAAATGTTATTTAATTAAAAATTAAAGATAATATCGTTGGCCATGATATAGAGATAACCAGTTTTCCTCTTGTTTGTGGCTTCAAATTTGGTCGAGGTCAAAAGTTCACGTCCAAGTAATACCTTAGCACCACATTAGATGGCACTTGAAGCGATCAGCTCATCCCCTATCCTTCTGACATCTAATAAATGTATAAAACCAAGTTGTTCAAATGGCCCAATAGAACTCGGAAGGGGTAACCGCTGACAAGTGGAAATGCATAAGAAGAAGAAATAGACAATATTGAAAGTTTGGCGGCGATTGCTGTTTCTGCTCTAATAGAAAGTTAAGAAATTGAAAGAGCAGAAGTTTAGTCTCAGTTATAGGAAATAATGACTACGTTCGCAAAGCAAACACGATGCGATCAGTTTAAAAATGGACCTTACATTGATAAGTATAAGTAACTTAAGTATGTAGTGGTAATTCTGTACTATTATGTTAGGAAAGCGCTTAGTGGGGAAGGAAGGGGAGGGGAGGGGAGGGTAGGGAAATGCTTTCTCAGCTTCATGTCTTTGACTGCTGTTACTGTTGCTGCTTCTGTGATAAGATGAGTTAACAATAGGATTTAGAGCGAGTGAGCTACCAGTTCTAATGCTAACTCGCTTGCCGGCATTGTAGTTTCGCATACGGGTGGCAGGAAGCAGTTTGTAACGCGCTCATCGATATAGTAAGTTAACTAACACATTATTTCAATAGAGAGTCTTAATTAAAGCAACACTTACAAACACTGCATTACAAAATCAAACAAAGAATTCAAATACACATCATAGAAGATGGTAAACAATGAGAACAAAAACCTCTTGTTTGTGCAGGGTATACGTAAAGCACCCCCGGGAGAGATCCCATTCCTCTCGAGACCCTTTCTGATTAGGTTGTGTCTCCTCTTTTCTTGGCCCTAGTACTCCAGCGGCTTTTTCTTCTGGTCGTCTTCCTCTTCTCTTGTTTACTATCCTTTGGCTCCAAGCTATAACTTGGGGTCTAATTTCATTACATGACCTGCTCATCTCCATTTGCTGTAGCTGGCGGTGTTCTCTACCTTTACCTTAGCTGCTCGTTGTGAACTTTGTCCGTGATGCTAGAACAATAATCTGCTCTCTGCCTTTCTCTAGCACATCCCAAGCATCGTTCTATCTCTTCATTTGGCCTACATACAGAACACAGGTATTCCCATTTTCTCCTTCTGTATTGATAACAGCACAATTAAATACGATTCAACTGTTTAAATTCAGAGTGTTGAGAAGCATTTTAGTTCGGGGGTTTTCTAACTTTCCTTGACTATGGACACCCTTTAAAAATATCCTGCTGTTACGACCCCCTAAGATTTTATTAAAAGATTTAAAATCCTAAACATGTTTCAAATCTGTGCATCACTGTTTCGTAAAATTTAAAGATATAAGCAAACAATAAACAACACTTGTTATTGTAGTCTTAACTGTTAATAATTATAACAATATTCCATTGACCGCCTCCGTGATCTAGTGGTAACTTTTGCGATTACTAATCCGAAGGTCATGAGCTCAACCCCGGTCAGGTCATGCTGTCTGTAGTGCTTTTATCGAAGTTTTTGCCTTGAAAAGTCTAAGCCTTTCTTTATTTTTGATGTCCATGCCGTAACCCACCCTTCCCTTAGACAAACTGCTCGAAGAAGTGCTTGATCCCCGTATTATTCTTATTCAGTAATTAATTGTTCTTATTTTTAAATTCACACTTTCGTTAGAAATACCAAACTCTCTAGGAACCCCACAATTTGCTGTACCCCTCCCTACTTGTAGCAACCGTTTTAGAAACTGTGTTTGTACCTGATGTTTTCTCGCCCCAAATTTCAGCCCCTTACACCATTGTTGACCTCACAACCACCCTGTACACCAATTCTATTGTTCTCAGTGGAGTTTCCGGTATTTTTACTAAGGTCTTTAATGCCTCTATATTTTTAATTAAGCATTTGCGTATTATGTTATCTATGTATCTTACTCAGTTCCCGTTCATAGTGACTCCCTCTCGCTCGAAATGCTCTTTTAAAGGGGTTGGCATATTTACTTACTGATACACATATTAAACGTGGTTCTATGCAACACAATGTAACACAATTACTCGCTGAAAATTGAAACAAATTAATCAAACGATAGACCAACACTCAATTTTAATTTTCTGTTTCCAGCATACGCCAGAATGTCAATACTGCACGTTTCCTCTTGAAAACAAATGCTAAATGCGTGGCGTAACGATGCGAATTATTAGCAACACTTTATTGCAGCTGGTGGATGTATTCCGATCATGTACAGGAAAATGCGCACCAAGAGTTCGTGCTTGGGAGAATGTCACAAATTAGATCAGAGCACGTCCGCGGCTTGTCTTCTGAAGCGAGAGATCTAATTGGGAAGACAATTCACCATTGTGTCAGGTCACCGAGGCGCAACTCCTTTGTAAAATTACCTTGCTGCAACTCTCACGTCAAAATTTCATTTTTCCCCCCCTTCTTCCAACTCCAGCATTGATTTTTAACCTTATTTTATCATGCACGACAAGTTTTGTAGAAACGTTTGTTTAAAATAACTTTAGAGAACTTTGCCAATTTCCTAGAAAAGAAAGCGAAATGTTAAGTTGACTTCAACTGTTCGTTTAGACTTTATAGACACACGCAGCCATTTGACCTGCTTTAGCCTTGCGAGGATTCGTAGCTATCGAGTAGACCCAGTTTGACAAAACTAGCAAATTATCACAAGAGGGTCTGAGATTGCCGGTAAATTCACGAACGTAATGAGTCTGGAAATTTCAGACCACCGAGTGATATTTATTTAGGCTATTTCATTCATGTGACGCCATCTTGAAATCGACCAATGAAACGAATCAAATTTTGAAGTTTGACGAATTACAGTCAGATTACGGAGCGAAATTATCGAAAAAAATTATCAAAGCCGTTTTATCAAGCGACGTGAGTTTGTCTTGTGGTCAGTGTAGCCAACTCTACACTTCCGCTATATAGTTCTTGAACACGCATCACGCAGAGGAAGGATGCGATGGAGGCCAGGAATTCAGAGAGGCTCTTCCCGAGATCCTCCCAGAGAACCCACCAGACGCTAGGAAACGAACTTTTCCCTAGTGCAAGTCACCGCCATACCACGAGGCACCAGCCCGCTTCGCCTGTCGCTTCCTTCCTGTAACGGATGCTATGGAATGAAATAAAAGAAAATGAGAAAAGGGAAAATCTATGCGTCCCAGCATTCGCCTAAGTGAACTACGAATAATACCCAACAAAAATTGAACCCAGAACCTCCCGTATGTGAGTCTGGAGCGTTACCGCTTGGCCATTCCTAACTCATATTGAGACATTATACCGTCTTCTGCCTCCTTTTTTTTAACTAGATAGAAAAATAAAATCTCCTTTTTCAATTCCACAATTAAATACATTTATTTACTTTTTGAAAAAAAATTCCTATAAATTGACAAAGATATATCATATCACAGAAAATATATTCCTAAACCCAGCTACTTTAGAGTACAAAATTACATACAACATCGAAATTAAAAGGAAAATTTTAAAAAATCGAATCAAGAAAAGCATTCACAAGGGATTAAATCACACCAATGAGGGGTTATAGGGAAAGAAAGAAAAGGAAGCAGCAAAAAACACAAGCAACAGTAGTGGGTACAATTACAACTTGGAAATGAACGACCCTTGTAAGTTGGATCAAGTTCAGCTAACAGTCACAGGATATCATGTGTAAGGTCATTCACTCTGTCCTCAAAGAACCGCACCCTCAGCAAAACGCACTGGATCCCTGCATGCTTGTGTTTCGCCAGTGACAGACAGTTCTTGAAGTTACAACACACATGCCTGGCATGACGTATAGTGAAGTATGCAGATAACAACATTCCACTGCAGCAGATGAATAGCGGCTGAAATGCCGGGTGTCATTATCAACTCCAAAAACATGGCCCTTTGCCACTGGGCGGGATTTCCCTTAACTCTTTACGGCAGAAAATCATGATGCTAGAACCCACGTTCCTGGGGAAACAAAAGGTCAGGAAAGTTGCTATGGACTGGCGTACAGCTAGATAATTGCGTGATCGTCCAAGAGGCTAGCAAAACAACATTTACCAGGGAAGAATACCGCAGATATACTGTGTAACCATTCAGAAAATAAAAAAATAATTGCTAAAATATGAGCTAAACTAGCATAACTAACGTTAAACGTTACAACCTGCAGGGTCCTAACAACATGGCATATATACGCAATTAGCTAAATTCCGCAGTAATAAGTAAATTGCGGCCTTACAATATGGAAGATTGCATTTCGTCGATTTCAATAGTATAAACGAGGTTATCATTTGTATTAAAATACTAAGCGTAATAGAAATTGTTGCGAATTCATTAAAAACTATTATTATTACTATAATATGGGGTGACATTGCTCGATTTTATTCCGTCATTCCAAAGTGGTGTAAAAATTAAGAAGTTAATAACAAAATCAGAATTATTTTGGAATAGAATATACTTTAATCTACATTATTTTCAGCGTTCAGAGACAAATAAATCTATATTAAAAGTAAACGACAAGAATCTAACTAGCCCCAGTACAGATAATGAAACAGATTTTTTTATTTAAATATTGATTGTGGATGTACTTGACATATGCTAAAAACCTCAATTATAGAAGTATAACTGAAATAATAACTGAAAAGTTCTAAGAGTAAAAATAATCGGAACCGAGAGTTAGCGACAAGAGTGAGAATTTAATTTAATTTATTAAATACTCAATCCGAAACAGTCTCTAAAGTCAGCATTTCTGTTAAGCTAATTTCAATAATAGTTCAGCTCATAAAAAAGGACGCCATGATCGTGTGGACATGACAATGGTTTTTACGTAACTGCTACAGAAATTGATTCATCATGGTAAGTGAAACGAGTGTGGTAAAAGCACTTTCGTAATAGTTAAGTACAATATCTTGTTTCATGCTATGTCGAATTACATTATTTTGGTTAAACATTGTAATGTATGTTGAAGATATACTTAGATATCACCCTTAATATAAAGCCAAAGATTTCGGCCGTTCAACAAACAGTTGAAGCAACAAACAAGTGAAAGGGGAAATTTCAGATGTTTCTGGTGAGCTCCTTAAAGAAACCTTAGATAAATGTAGCAATGCCATGAGAAAATAAGTCCCAAATAAAACAAAAGAAAGATATGAAAAAAGTGTAAATAATGTTATTCATGGAAAACATGAGCGATATCCAAAAAGGCGTTATGTTAACATATTTGGTAAGCATTTTAACCACATACCCAGGCATAACAACTTAACGTAAGGCGAATGTATTAGGTTTTTATGGTGTGTTGGTAAAAGTGGAATCCGCCAAATAATTCAAAAAACATAAAGATTCATTTTTTGTACTGTTTTCAAGGACTAAAAGAAGTAAATTCAACATAATATGAAATAAAACAAATGAAATGCAGAATGGAATCCAATATTAAACGTACATATACTGCCGTTCATTAGTATTGCCGATACGATATTTTAATAATTGTTTTCCGATAACTTCAGGAAACATGTCGAAATGTACAGTCCTACGTCCGAGATAATTCTTTAAAAAACGTGTAATTACAATTACATTACAATTTCGATTAATTGTTTTATTTGAATAGATTCATATAACATTAATACTAAATAGTATACTTCACCTCGATCTTCTATTGCAGTGTTTTACGGCATTGGCTATTTAATTTATAGGAAGACCTGCCTCTCACATTCCTACGATCATTCCACCCAATGCTTATACGTTCAGCGATTCTGCGATACCATTTACAGATAACCCCCCCCCCCCACATACAGAGGGGGGGGGGCCAAAAATGTATACACACTTCAAGTAAAGAAAAAACTGTGTTAACATAACAAAACTGAATTCACACAAATAGAAAATGATGAGCACTAATCATCTTAGACTTTTACAGTTATAACAGTTGCTCAAAATGCCCACCATCGTCGTCGATACACTTCTGAGTACGTTGAACTACTTACTGATCAACGTTTGCGAAAGTGTCCTCAGCAATTGCAGCACATTCGTTTCAGTTTCTTCCCGAAGTGCTGTCAGTGTAGCTGGTTTTCTACGGTATACAACATCCTTAAGAGTTCCCCATAGGTAGAAGTCCAACGGAGTTAGATCCGGAGAACGCGGTGGAAACTCAATCGGACCTCTTCGTCCTATCCATCACAGCTCAGTGGTAATGTTTTAGTGCACCATCCTGATGGAAGTAAATTTTCATAGAGTGTAGGAATGGCGGGTAAGACGGATGTGCGTATCATATTCAGGTATACTGGGCTAGTTCTGTTCCTTCAAAAAGAATGATCCAATTAGACCACTAGATTACAACCCACACCAAACATTAATTCCAGGTAAATTAAAAGCCTTTTCCAAAGTAACATGTGAATTTTTTGCACACCAGTAGACACAGTTATGCCGGTGAACAGTTCTGTTCAACTTAAATTGTGTCCCATCGGACGAAACAACTTTCCCTACGAAGGCCTCATCCTCTTGTACCATGTTCCGAAACCACTCACAGAACTGCGTTCTCCCACCAGGGTCGTCTTCATTTAATGCATGCAAAAGTCTTGGGATGAAAACTTTCAACTTTGCTGTTTTAATAATACGACGTACGCTGGTTCTGCTAATCCCAGTCTCAAGTGCACAATGCTTTGTAGATTTCTGCGGTGAGTGCTCAAAACGCTCCAAGACGGACGCGGGACTTGTTGTTGTGCGAGGTCTCCCAGATCTGCCCTTATGAACATCGCATGAGTCTCAAATTTGTCTCGAATGCGTGCAATTGTTACTGGCATTGGCGGTTCTGTGCATACGTCTCCATTGCCTTTGTACTTCAACAACATTTTCCTGTTTTCTAATATCACTTCAAAATTGCTTTCCGCTGCTCAAACGATAATCTTGGCTCCATTTTGTTGTAGCAACGCTAGCATATTGTGAGTCACATCTGTTTACAGAACATCATACGATAATCTTGGCTTCATTTGTTCATTGCTGATTTACCTGACACAAAGCAAAGCCATCATAATATATGTAAGTCACATCTGTTTACAGAACATCATACTACACATTACGGTTGTTTTTCGGTCCAAATTTGAAATATATTAAATAGATATCTACTGTGAAAGTGTGTATACATTTGGTACCCTCTATGTATATTACAATTCAGCGAACTTAAGAGGTAAGCATATGAAAAATGTGGAAATACAAACACAAAATGTATTCATTTTTTCCCGAAGAAATTCAGAAGGTTCAAGATATAAACGTTACTCTTACTAAAAGAGAAAATACAGTCGACGCTTTCGCCTCTTGTATCTCAAGCGTAATAGTGACGGTGTGATGACAGGTGGAAACAAAAGTCAAAGGTTTGAGATCGAAACCACACTCTCGCTAAAAGAAAGAAAGAAAAAAAAAAAAAATACGACACTCTCACCAATTACGTCACGACCGTAATCGAACCGTTGTGATGACAGGTAGAAAAAGTCTTGCTAGTCCCACGTCGAAGTCACATTCTTACGAAAAAGTAACAAGGGCTGACGTTTCTATCAATAATGTCGCTAACAAATATGTAGTGATTACAAACTACTCAAAGGTTGTTATACTTTTTCTTACCTGAGATATATAACACAGTAAATGGGGTATACTTATACTCATACCCGTTTACTTTCGGAAGATTGCCGACACTGAAATTGCAATAGAGCTTACTGGCGTTTCAGGTGTCACATTTGCCTTGGTCTGTCTGCAATCATATCCAGTTTTCTGCCTGACTTCTAACAACTAAATGTTTAATTTAAAAAAACGATTGCAATGTATCCCCTTACTTCTACTTTTATCCATCACGGATCATTCAACCCGATTAGGTGTTTCAAGCTATTTTCTATGACAAATGCGTCATTTTCAAAGCTAGAATTAACTCCAAGAAGAATTCAATGAACTCAAAGTTATAAACAGGACTCTGAAAGTACTCATTAATGGCTCAGCTGAAAAAAAAGTATTTACCTTGAATTCTTGAACCCTGAATTCGCACATTTCCATAAAATATTTATTGATTCTGGTAGAACTAAGGTCATTAGGCCTTCTCTTCCGCTCTACCAATCTAATAATAATTACATGAAGTTATAGCGACAATATTACAATCAAAACATTGACAATAAAGTTGACAATACTCGTACACATATAAACCAATGTAAAATGTTATGTATATAAATAAATGTATGCTAATACATAAATATTGATACTAAAAAATATTAACTTAAGAAGAAAAAATAATAAAATAAAAGAACAATAATATTCAACAAGCACCAGCAATAACAATTTCTACATATATCAACCTACGTAAATCCTGAAAGTGGAAATAAAGATACAAGCAAAACATAAAATTAAACCCTGACAATACTATGAAGGAAATAGGAACATGTATGATAGTATTAAAATAATAGAGTGAATAATTCTACAGCAGGTAAAACAAATAAATATATGCATTGTAACAAAGGGAACCTGAATCTAGTATAATCGATTATTTCTGATAATATTAAACAATTTCTTATGAAATGCTCCTAAAGTTCGGCAGTCTCTGACATCCCGTGTCAATGCATTCCAGAGACGGACAGTGATGATGAGTAAAGTGATGTACGGTACAATGTAATAATAGTACGTGCTGGGATTCAGAACATATGTTAAGATTATGAGAGGAGCAAACGAAAAGATAGCTAAGATGGAGAAGGTGTATGTATAATTTTGAAAAGTAGTGTGAGACAATGAACGTTCCTTCGGTCTTTCAGGCGGAACCAAGACAGCTATCGAGGGAGGGTGTTATATGATCGAACAGACGAACATCGCAGATGTAACGTATGCACATATTATGATCACGCTGTAGTTTTTGCGTTAGGTTAGAGTTTAAGTCTGTGAGCAGAAGATTGCAGTAGTCAAAATATTATCGGTTCCTGTTACCTCGGGATATGTAATGCTATTGTTGATTGATTTATTTGCGGACGCTCTTTAACATCTCGGTCATCAGCGCCCCATTCAATTCGGGCGTGAAACGATAAATTTTGTTCAAAGGCCTCTTCTTTCAGGCTTGAGGTTCCTTTACTTACCGTAAATCTAACACATGGGATCCAGGCTTTACTTCTCTTCCGAAGGAAGCCATACTTAGGATTTTTACGCCCGAATCTTTGGTTTACGAGGCAAGTATGGTTACCACTAGACCAAGAATTTTAGAATTCCACGATTTGAACAATGTATTTTCGTGCAGTCCTTTTCGTTGCAATACAATTTTAATATTATTCATTTCAATAAATAAGGTCCTCTATTTCATAGGGTTATTGAAGATATTGTTGATTTAATCTGTGGACAAATGATAATGGGTGATGTCGTTTAGTGCAGATGCTTCATAAAGTTCTATAGACACTTTAAACGTCATTCAAACTGGTTGAACTCGAAATAATTAATATATCAATTAAATAAATTCCCATTCTGCTCTTAGCCTGAAGATTCTTCTACTATAGTATCAAAATTATGTATAATCACTTTCACTAGCTTTACTAAGAACACAAGACTGACTGGTATATAACTCAGATGTAAGAACCCGGGTTCAAACCATTTGGGATCTTGGATTTTTTTTTCGTTGGTTTCCCCTGGTCGCTTAACGAATGCTGAGATTAATTTTTCCTTTCCACGAATTTTCTGCTATCTCATTTCATACCGTTCGTTCTGTTACAGGGTAAAATTTTCCAGACAATGTAGGCTGATACTGTATGCTGCGTGACGGTGATTTGCTCTTTGATTGCGTCTAGTATGGAAGTGGCCCTTCAAATGGGCTTCAACTCCTTGGAAGGACCTCTGCCGGCGTGGAAACATTGTTAGGAACCTAATCTCACCGCCGCTTAATCCTAGTCGCTCGGTGTCTCTGTTCCTTCCGGAGGTTTTTTATTACTGAGGCACCACGGGAATTCTTACTGGCGATGCAAAAAATGAATTGACAAATTATAAAAGTATTTTTAAGAGAGAAAATGATATGAACCTAATTTTAGAATACTTTCCCGGCATTTGCCAGTTGTAAGGACTGAGCGAAACCTGGGGGGGAAAAAAGTCATTCATAGAGGAACTGCTCTGGCGGGAATCGAATCCCAGATTTCCTACTCAAGAGTCCATGCCACTCACGAATTCACGATGATAGACTACGTATGTTAGTTTCAGTGTAACATTATCAGTAATATTTATTCTGGTAAAACTTCTGTATTTTACTGGAAAAAAAATATTATTTATCAACGGGTATTCTTATTTTATACCCAAATATTATAAACTATCGAAATAAGGTTTTAGTTTCTAAAACAGCATAAACGTGTACCTTTTAACACATATTCGTGGTCTTTTGCGAAGTAAAATATTGTGAAATACACCAAAGATGAAATAAAGACAAATTATTTTATATATTAAACTGAACACATTACACTCAGTGTTCTGTGTGCGTGTTTGTTTTTATTTACTCAGTAAGAAGTCATTTGATGCAACTCTATTCAACTATAAAGTCATTTTCTAATCAAATCCTTATAATATTGACATTTTTTCCTCTGAACAAGGGTATTTAAAATAAAAACTGAATACATTTCTTTATATATCTCATATATTTTCTCGTAAAATGTTAAATCTCTTGGCAGCACTTTCTAACAATGTAAACTTTTTTTATAAACGTTTAAATTAATAGACTTTAAAGAACGCATCGGGTTTATTTGTGAATCAAAAATAAAAGCCGTTAAAGCTGACAATTTTTGGCACTGAAGGCCTAAAAGCTATTGAAATGTGTAGAAGAACTTTGAACAAATATAGAGAGGGCAAAGTCTACTGAAAAACGGGACTTTGTTATCTTTAACGCGTATGTCTGCTGCATGATAATGCCTGACCTTATGTAGCAAATTGAAGACTTGAATTTTGAAAAGCTACTGTCCTCCGTCTGATTCAGAGAGTCTGCCATTCGCGACTTCTTTTGCCTGTGCGCTACGTGATGTCACTTTGAATCGAACAGAGAGGTGCTGTGCACTGCTGAATATCCCAAGACGGCGTGCTTTTTGTTTTCTGTTAAATTTCTGGAAGAATTCTGAAAATTGCATTCCTGCTTGCAATAATTTTATTTTTAACAATTATTCATATTACAGTAGATCGTTATATTCTTGTGCATAATAAATCATGTCTACGGTCAGAAAGTCGTACCATTTGCACATAATGATCATTTATCTTTGTATACTTAGGGATGTATTTTAATTTATTTCATTGTTCTTTACCTGTTTTCTGAGAGAACAGCATGTTCATAAATTGCATCACTCGCCTGTTCTTTCTACAGAGTTACGGGTCGACAGAGAAGGCTGTTTGTTGGGAGAAATCAGTCGTCAAGGCCGTAAAATACATGTGCAGCTAGCAGCTTGTAGATAGTTTAAGGGAGGTTTTGTCAGCGAGTGCTTGTGCTTCGTGTTTTATTGTGTGTAGATTGCTTGCTGTTCTTCGTCAGTTATGACATTACATAACTATACTCTTAAAGAACACGTTTTTATTTACGATACATATGTGAAAGCGGATTCTTGCAGAGAAATGGTAAAGAGATTCGCAAGAAAATATCTTGGCAGTCATGTTTCAGCTAGATAAACTGTTCTCCTACTTGTGTAAAAGTTACCGGAGATAAAAATCTCTCAAAGACAAGAAAGGTGTTCCGAAAAGCCATGTTCTTTGCAGAAGTAAAGTTAAATGAAATACAGGAATCCTATGCAAATGCCGGCAATGTGTTCCCGCTAAAGGGCACTATTTTCAATATCTCTTGTAGTACAGGTTAGGGACTGTTTTCAGATTTTCGTCAACTCTGGAAATAGTAAAAGTATCAGATAGCTACGTCTGGGCTGTACGGAGGATGATTCGTTAATATTATTTCTGGTTCTTTCTCAAATTTTGTTATATGTAAGATAGTGTATGCAGAAACCTTGTCATGATGAAGAAACAATCCTCGATATGTGAAGTTAGGTCTTCTTTCGAAACAGTTTAGGAGAGCAGATTGTCATGTAGTAGTTGGCGGCCATTGTTTTTGTTCCTTACATAGCCGCTTGCTCAGAAGAAAGTGACTACCCTTTTCCTGCCTATGCTGAGAAGTACATCATTACTACCTTTTTGATTCTGTGTTGTACGAATAAATAGTGCTATGATGCGTGAAGATGCTTGTGTCATCATTGGCGGGATAGCCATTTGCGCCTTTCCCTGCATTTTTCCCTATTCAATACTGTACTCTTCCAGTTCCTAGTTCCAATCAACCTAATATCCTATAGGTCACATTCTCCCTAAGTCAGTCTTGTCTACAACTTACATTGGTCCTTCTGGCAATGTATTTAATATCTTGCTCATAATGTACCTATCATTAGCGCATAATACAGTGTCGGCTACTCTAACATCTTTAACAACATTATTACTGTTTTTGTCTCACTTTCTGGCCCGTTTCTTTGCGGTGTGAGACGCAGCGAGAGAAAAGTAAGCGGAGCCGCACGAGTCTTCTGCGCATGTGCGGCTGAACTTATATACTATCTTTCCTTAAAAACATCTTCGGCCAACCCGACTCGGCTTTGACTCTTGGTCTGGGGTTCGATTCCCGTCAAGACCGTCCTCCCTGACTAAGGTTTTTTCCAGGTTTTCCTCAGTCCTCATAAATGGCAAATGCCCGGGAGGTACCCTAAACTTAGACCTGGAAGGTTTCCTTAAAAAATCCTTTCTCAATTTATCATTTCATCTCATGTATCACCAGTGCCCAGCACCTGTGGTGCCTCAGTAGTAAAAACGGGCGTTAAACACAATTAAAAATATTTCGGTCTATTATTCGAGCGTAAATCTTATGACGGTACGGTGAAATTTCAAGCATCGACAAGCGTCTAGCAGGCCCCTCATAAGAGAAGGATCTCTTTAGTTACCAACAATGGTAGATTCATAAATAATGTTATTGTGAGCTGCTTTTAAATATGTGGTTCCATTAAGGTAAAAGATGCTAGGGTGGTTTTCAGCAAGGTAATACAGTACTGCATCACCCTGAGAGTCCGAAGAGGTCTGTTTAAGAGCACTACTAGGCAATAGTGAACTCAGGAGTCAGGAAGTCAGACAATAGTATAAAGTTTATAATTATATATCCACTTCTTCATTTTCGTGTTGTTTTGCTAATCAAAAAAATATATATCAAGTTATCTCATCCGACCAAAGATCATTAGTATATATATATATATATATATATATATATATATATATATATATATATATACCGACCGGAATAGGGAATCTAGCTTCCGAGCAACAGATCGAATATCCGCCTATAGGCATCCCTGTTCTTCTTTTTTTGTGGTTTCCCTGATCGTTTAAAGGAAAATGTTAATAAAGTAACCTCTAGTTGGCTCAAGAATATAGCTCTTATAATATTGACAGTATTAACCTATACTTTTGTCCTATATGCTGAAAATAACAAAATTATATTATCATAAATAATATTGTATTGTATTGCAAGTATAGTATTATACTTGTAGTTTTCTAAATAATAATGATCAATCATTTCTTGAACCAAATATTATTTTAGAGTTGACTTTATTTTGTAAAAACCTGAATTATTTAATGCCTATGGCCCTTTTAAGTGTATCATATCTACAGTTGCAGTTTATGATTTTGCTTGCAGAACGTGTTGCAAAGTACAAAATAAAAAATATTCAAAAGACTGTAGAACACAACTGTAATTAATGAATATGTATTAAGTTTCTACAACACAGACTTTAATCGGATCAGTCCATTTACGTGAAAATAGCCAGGTGCTACCTCTGCATTAATAATAAGCTAGTATAATCGAGAGAGCATTCCCACCAAAACATCATTACTATTTACCAGAATGGTAACTTATTATAGTCTTGTGTAAGTTTAAAAACAGCGACATTTTTTCATGCTATACCTTGTTTTGCCAGCGATACAAAATAATTAATTTTTAAAGTTGGATGAACAAATGTGTCCGGCTTCAGTTCCTTAAATGTTTAAGCAATAGTAAGTTTGGTATGCTTTATGTAAATAGAATCAAGGTTCTGAGTGCCTATTCAGTTTTTCTAAAACTTCTGTCTCTTTTTTTAATTATTTGTGTATTTATTTATTCGACAGTGAGCAGCATTTTGGTTGTGTCTGGAATTGTTATTTTCCAGTTTATAGCGCAGCCAATATTTTCTTTGTTCTCTCTTCCATTTTAAAAGAAGGCGTCCTTAAATATACGAGTGTATGTTCCATTAGAGGGAATGCATATTTGAAAGGATATATTTTTATTTCTGTGAGGTGTTTTTGTCAATATGAAAGGCTCCATTTAATGCAGAGCATTATTTCTTCTCCTTGCTATTCACAGTTCCGAAAGTGTTTCTTCCAAAGCGGTTTCTATATTTTTATTACTACTAAATTTTTCTTGCCCTTTTTTATAATTATGCATTCAGTTCAAGTTTTCATTAGCTGTTTAAAGGGATTGCACCCAGTGCACGAAACCGAATATTGTAACCCTAATGTGCGCAACATTATAGGACTCCATTTTTTTTTCTTTTTCATTTGCTCCCTATGAAACTCAGAAATACCGAAATACATATAAATACTCATTCTCACAGTTATTATCACTTCTTTTACTTCTAATTTAATCTCGATAAGCTGAGTAGTTAATGACAATGGACAGTTACAGAAGTTATGTCAAAATTTATTGGCAATAGAAGAAAATAACTTAAACTTATTTAGGTACCTCTCGTCGGAGTCACCATTTTAAGTAGTGATCACTTATTTGAGGTCACCATCAGCCAGAGAGCTGCATTAAACATATGAAGACAATATTAAGAATATATTTCGTAGACACACATTTTCAACGAACGATGTTGAGCGCGAGCCCCAGAACACGGTATCAAATAGACATATATAGATATTACTGAAAAGAACTTTTAGGTAATTTAGGTTAGGAAAGATTCTAGTGTATTATTATTATTATTATTATTATTGAATCTCCAAACGAAGGATACCTACTTTGCTAATAAAAATGTCCTCAATGAATTTTAGAAACTGCTTAAAAACACCTCTATCTTCAAATTTTTTGTGTCAAAGACGATGTGAAAGATATTTACAAATTAATTTCTAGCCCAGTTATAGCCAGTCAAATAATGAAATATCAACTGTTTGTGTTGGATGTTCGGAAAGACACCGGGTATCATGAGAAGTTTCTGTTCCGAAACGTTTAAAGTATACTTAAAATGTCCGTGTTCTGTCATGAACTTTGTAAATGTAAAGGATGGTTCATCAAAGTCTGTTTGAAACTGTTGGATAGGACATAGTGTTAGTAAAGTGGCCGTGTATACTATTTGACCATAACGAATAACATTGTTGTAGCATGTCCGCTTTTAATTTTGTTTTAAAATAAGAAACAGGATAATTTGTGCATTCACAATCGCCTGACGGGTATGCAGCTATCTTTGCACCTGGGTCAGCTCTCACGTTACCTATTGTCCTCAAATATCAGCAAACCCAACCTAAAAGTCAGTAAATTGATGGAATAAGTAACTAGGTCACGGTTATTTACTAAAAAGTAACTAAGTTACAATTACGGTTACTCACTAATAAAAGTAACTACTTACAGTTACTAACTGGAAAAAGGTACTAAGTTAAGTTACATACTAGAAAAATAAATAAGTTAAAGTGACTTACTAGAAAAGGTTACTGTTACATTTACTAAAAAAATAACTAAATTACAGGCACACTTAACTACTACAAAAATTAACTTATTTGTAGTTACTTACCAAATAATGTAACCAAAATACAGTTACAGTTACTATGAAATGTAACTCTGTCACATTTACTTACTAGTAAAATTAAATAAGTTATTGTTAGTTACTTACTAGAAACAGTAACTCAATTATATTCAGTTACTACTAGAAAAGTAATTTAAGTTATTATTTCAGTTATTTAATCGAAAAAGTAACTAAGTTACAGGTACAGTAACTTACTAGAAAACGTAAGTCATAGATACTTAATAGAAAAATAATTAAGTTACACCTGCTTACTAGAAAAACGTATCTAAGTTATAGATTTACTAGAAAATGTAACCAAGTTACTTACTAGGCAAAGTAATTTAGTTACAGTTACTTACCAAAAAAAGTAACTGTTTCAGTTACAATTACTTACTCGAGAAAGAAACTAAGATACAGTTATAGTTCTTACAAGATAAAGGAACTAAGATACAGACATTTACTGGAAAATATAACTAGGTTACAGCTACAGTTTCTTACTAGAAAAGTAACTAAGTTACAAATACTTACTATACATCGTAATTAAGTTACAGTTAGAGTAAATTACTAGAAAAAATTAACTAACTTACAGTTACTAGAAAAAGTAACAAGCTGATAACATATAAAGGAACTTAGTTACAGCAACTTACCCAAAAATCTAGTTACAGCTATTTACTAAAAAAAGTAACTAATGTAACTTATCAAAAAGTTCTAAATTAGAGTTACTTACTAGATAAAGTAACTAGTTTACGTTACTTACAAATAAAAGTAACCAAGTGACAGGTACAATTATTTACTTGAAAAAAATAACTGAAATACAGCTGCTTACTGGAAAAAGACTCCAAGGTACAGTTACCTAATAAAAAATGTAACTAAATTGCTGCTACTATTAATGCCAGAATGAGAAACTAAATTATAATTACTTAATGGAGACAGTAACTAAATTGCATTTAGTTACTTACTAGAAAAAGTAACTAAGTTACACTGTTATTAACTAATTACATTTACTTGCTAGAAAATGTAAATTTCAGTTACTAGAAAAAGACACTAAGATACAGTTAGTTACTAAGAAAGCAATGAATTTACAGTTACGGTTACTTGCTAGAAAAAGTAACTATGTTACAGTTACTTAATAGAAAAAGTAAATAGTTTACAGTTAATTGAAAAGGTAACTAAGTTACAGTTGATGTATTTACTAGAAAGAGTAATTAAGTTTATGGCCACTCCTCCGAGTTAGCCAGTGCTTCAGTTCCTGCACAGCCGGAAAGGATCCTGTTCGCAGGGAATGTCAGCAATCCATTCTATGTCTCTAGAGGAACAAACTTCGAAATTGAATCTTTTCTCTCCAATCGGAATAATGCTTCAAGCTGGTAACCTAACCATAAAAAAGGAAGTATCTCTGAAAGTTCAGAATAGACCGGATAAATGGTCATAATTATTATAGTTACACAACAAACGACATATTAATCAAGTATCCCTTCAGAAGTTTTAACGTATGCACCTGAGCGCAAACTTTAAAAGAACAAATTAGCTGCTTCTGGAAAATGTAACGTTTTCGCCACTTACGTGAAAGGTTACTACGCGTTGTAGAGATGCTTTCCATTGGCTTGTAGTTCAAGGCTGTTGCAATCAGCCCTCCCATTTACGGGCAATGTCTTTTGAATTGTTTATCAGCCAGCGCAACATACGAAAGCATACACACTGTTGAATTGTTACTCTCCATAAATGAATAGCACAAGAGAATGCTCTCAATTGCATTGTTAATACATATTGTTTACACCATGCACACCAAACTAGCGCGCTCGCGTTCACATATTTTATTGCTAGCGTCCAACATTTGGGCGTCAAAAGTTCCATCTGTCATTCTGTTGTTTATTTTGAAGCTAGCCATGAATATTTATCTCATTCAGAATCGGACAGTTAACCCAGAACCCTGTAACTGTGTACAAATGTAAACATTTTACTATAAATTTCAAGTTCATATGAACACTGTGGTGTAGCGTATGAAAAATTTAAACTTCGTGTTGCAGTAAAGAGTAACTTTCCCCTTCGAATTGGCAGCATAAAAAGGTCTAAATTATCTTTTCAGGTATATGCAAAATTCCAGCAGAGAGCTTTGATTGAACTGGTTAAAACAAGATGGCATGCAGCGTCATTCTCAAACTTACCTTGGCCATGGGCCTCCTATAAAGATCTCTCGCTGTCGCGAACCCCTAAAATTTAACTCAAAATTTAAAACTCTAATTTGCATCCTATGTATTTTTGAAAGTTGTTCATTACTGAAGTACAACATTTAAAATTATATATAAATAATAAACATACATTTTGTGAAATTATTTTTATACAATTATAATGATCATAACAAGATCATTATATTTAAAAGTACATAAAATGCATAAAATTTGCATTAATAATAGCTAACATACAGAATGACACATTATTCGTAAATATTAATATTAATTTATAAATGACTGTGGTATTTAGGGCTTAATAGGAGGAATTTGTATTCTGAGTTATGACTGCAATTAATGATTTTTCACACGAGCTCTTTAATTATTCCTTAAGTGAGTACACAAGTTCGCCAGTGTCTTTTCTTTCAGCTATAATTTCATAGCCTCGTCTTTCGATATCTCCATGAGCTGCTCTTCTTCTACTGCTGTAAACCCCTTCTACTTCATGCAAACGAACTGAAGCTTCATCTCTGATTCAGTTTTCGCTTGCACAAGGCACAGAAAAATATTCTCTGAAAATGTACTGCAAGTATTTGAATAGTCCACTTCAGTTTCATGCTCATTAACTTTACCTCAATAAATATACATCGTAATTTTATATAATCTTTCCTTCGCTCGTAATTTATTTATTATAATCTATATTACTCTAATGGTTCGTGGAACTCCGTGAGTCTGTGGTTCGATAACTACTGGCATAGAGCTTGCATTGCTACGATGTTATGCATTAACTGTTAAAATTATTCTTTTAGGTCACGTATGATGTTGGCCAGATAGCCAGAAGATAAAGATCGTTCCTTCCGACATTGATTTATCATAGATCATTTGAACCCCTCCAGATATTGCCAGCAACTATTTGACATGTACAATGGATAAAAATTAAAACTTTATCCATGTCCGACAGATGGCTCCTACCTGTGACTTCTAGGAACCCTGAATAAAGCCACCAGAACCAATTCAAGTAAGTTTTTCTATATGTTATGGCCAGCCCGGAAGTTAGGCAAATGTCTTTTCTATTTGAGTGAATGTATTTAAGAGTCAGATAGAAATGAATGTTTCCGTACATTTGAAGTCGGTAGGGCTAGTTTGGTTGTTTTGAATACTGTTGCATATTTCAAGGTTTGAAACTTTTTTTTTTTTTTTTTGGTTGCTGTTTTGAATCGTTATGAATTTGTTCTGCAATTATTTACGCATTTTAAAAATCGCATAAAGAATTTCACTACATCGAAGTGAAAAAATTATAAAAATTAAATGACATGTTCACCTCACGAAAATATCTATTGAGAATCTTATTGTGCTTTATTTCTTTTCAAACAGTCGAAAACTTTCTCCTCAACCCATTCACTTAAGTTCTTTAAATAGCAGAACATTAACGGAAGGAACTAGCGGTTACCTCGGATATACTAATGGAAATAGAGAGAATGATAAAAATAGTAGTTTTGAATAGTCCTGGCGAATGACTTTATATCGCTCTGCGCGAAACAATTCTAGGAAATATGTGATGCAGGTAACTTATGAGCTGCATAAATGTAATAAACAATGAATAGTATGTGCAATAAACAATGTGTTAAGTACGAATGTAAGAGAGATACTAACCTGGGTCCCCTTTACTTTGTCTTGATCAGCATTTCCATGATGTTCTGAAAGGTGAATGTTCTGTTGTAACTGGTATGAGTCCTTTCGAAATAGCTTGTTTTAAATGTGCTTCAATCACTTCAGTGGAAGTAAACGTTCTTTTTCTTTGATGAAAAATGTTCTGTCTGACAATTGATACCTGGAAAAAAAAACATATTGTTGTTGCTTATAATCAATAAAAGCATGCTTAAGTACTTTAATTAAGTTATAAAGAAATTATTAAGTATCTTAAATATCTTATTCCTTTATAATGAGTTTTAACTTTTAATAAATGTCTATTTTAATTATATTTCTGACTATTTTCAGTATTTTAAGTTTCATTTTGCCCACCTATTTTAACAAAAATAAATATTTGAATTCCTGGGCTCTGGTTATGGCGTACTGAAATTTACGCTCGGAGATATTCGGGAGTCTTCGGCTTCAACCCCGTTTTGGCCAACTTGAATAGAAAATTTTTTTCGTGATTATGAAAGTCGTTTTTTTAATCGTGAACCTCAAAGCAATATAAAACCTTACTAGATGGTATGGAATGCGACTAATAAACGAAGCAATCTATTCGAAAAAACATACTGAACTAAACACTACTTCCATTTCAAAAACGGAAGTCAGGATAAGCTCAGAATGTCAAATCGACAATCATACACTTAGAAAGAATATTTCTATTACAGAACAGCATTTACGCCATGTAATAACCTAACACTGCTCGATTGCACCACATATCCAGGGCTTAGCTTTGGCTGACAGCGTTATTACAGAGCAATTCATTAACTGTCACACTGATGGAAGCGTGCGCTATAACTGAACACAACCTTGTAATGAACGAGAGGTATATATAGATAAGCTTCACGACGCTAATGTCAGATATAGCAATTCCCAACATAGAAGTTAATGCTAAGAGCACTTTATTCAGTGATGCTTGTTGTCCGTGCAGATAATCCTGTAGAGCTGTGTATAACATACGAGTTGATTGCTACTTCTGGGAAACTTTTGCACATAAAATGATATACGTTCAACTTGCAGTTAGTTAGCTTTATTCTAACTGCTTACATTCATTGTTTTTTACCACTCGAGTTGGTAATGCATTCGAGAGATATCTGATTCAAATCAGGCCATCCATGGGTATGTCATCGTTTTCTTTAGTTACTTACGTGAATGAATGCTGGAATGAATATTTCCACTTCACAAATTCTCCATTACCCCATTTTATAGTTCCAGTTCTATAATGCAGGGTAGAAAGTGCCAGACGACGTGGTGCGGCGTGGCGGAGGATTTTCGCTTGGAGATGCTCCTGGAGTCCATCGTAGCAGTTCCAACTACCCTTTTCCCTATATTACTACTAAGAGAGTATTTTGTTATAGCTACATAGTTTCAAAATATAACACGCAAAACTGTAGTGAAGTGTCGAGAGAAAAATAACAAAAGTTAATGGTTAAAAATAAGTGAACAATATTAAACTTGATAAGATTTATAAAATGTTTATTTATTAATAAAAAGTGTAGTATTAAAGGTTATTGATGATAATAATAATAATAATAATAATAATAATAATAATAATAAAAATAATAATAATGCATACTTAAACTTAAGGAAAGCTAAATTACAGAATCAGATAGGTATTAGGGTAGAAAGTGTACATTATATAGTTAAATTTATTTAATATACATATAAATTAACAGTAATAATTAAAATAGATAAGGATAAAACACTTAGTTAAAGTCACACTTGAAATTGCTATATTTCGAACTATATATATATATAATTAACATGAATTTGGTTAAAGTTACGTAACTTATTTGCGATACAGAAGAAAGAAATATAAAGTAAATTATAATTGTACAGGAAACCAGTACACATTTTGGCCGGAAACCGATGGAACAGTTTTTGCTTTAATTTAGTAAGTAAATAAAAGTGTTCATTTATAATTTGTATTTTTGGTTTAGCAGCTGGTTACCAGTTATAGGGCAGTGCTGGCTTCCAGTATGAATGGGGATTTATTATTTAGTTTAGTTTATGTGTATGTTTTATTGTATATGTTAAGGTAAATATTCTTACAGTACTTTTTCCTTTGTTCCCCCTCTATTTATTTTTTCTATTTTTATTATCATTATTATTTTAATTCCATTTTATTTTAGTTAGGTTTTAGATTTAGATAAATCTGAACAATAATAATGTAAAAAATGTGAACATGTAATTTTTCAAATAAAGAATAAAAGCTCTGGCATATACGATCAGGTGTAGCAAACAAAGTACAGAGATGTATTGTTGTTATTATTATTATTATTATTATTATTATTATTATTATTATTATTATTATTATTATTATTATTATTATTATTATTATTATATCCCTTTCCTTATTAGTTGGTCCTAATGGCGTAGTCGTTACCATATTTGTCTCCTAAACCCAAGATCGCGGGTTTGATCCCGGTCAGGACCAATGGTTTTTTTCGGGCGTAAAAATTCTAAGTATGGCTTCTTTTGGAAGGGAAGTAAAGCCGTGGGTCCCGTGTCGTACATTTACAGCACGAAAAACAACCTCAAGCCTGAAAGAAAAGGCCTCTGAGCAAAATTTATAGGCCGTTTCACGCCCTGAATTGAATGGGACGTTGAAAACCTGAGATGTTAAACAGCGTCCGTAAATAAATCAAATATATATATATATATATATATATATATATGTGTGTGTGTGTGTGTGTGTGTGTGTGTGTGTGTGTGTGTGTGTTTCCTATTACTATTCTAAAATGCATATAATTGTCACATGAACACATATGAATGCAGAACTAGACAAGCTACAACAATAATAATAACAATAATGCAATTATAGTAAGAGGTACACTCATATCATCAAAAAGAAAAAAATTATCCCAAAAGTAAAGTTTATATTTAAAACTATTGTTAATTAAAATCTCTTTTACAGTACAACATACCTTATGACAAATGTATTTTCTAAGGTCAGATATAAATAAAACATAATTGTTAAATCTTTAATACAAGTGAAACAATTGTTAAATATTTCAACACATATATAATAAACTGCTCTCTAGTTGCCAATAATAAAATACGACTATATCGATTTTAATTACCGTTAAAGTTATGCTTTGAATGTTGTATACGAATCTTTATTTTATATAGGAAATTGATGAAAGCATAAATTCAGTTGATTTTGTTACACTCAAAAATAGAGTTTTACTATATTATTTTTTTCCAAGAAGAAACATTTAAAGTATTAACAAAAGTCCTCAAATAAAACTCTTCTTAATAGAGCAAACATGGTCTAAATAAAACTTTTTTATACCAGAACGATAAAGTCTTTATTGTGGCTCAAAATCGCTAATAAAATACTACGTTATGATCTAGTTGCGTAAAATTATCATGGTAACAATTACGTCCTTGAGTTATTTTCACTGTTAAAATACAGCCACGGGTGGCCGAGGTCGTTAAGGCGCGGACTCGTGAGAAGGAGGTCTGGGGTTTGAATCCGAACAGGACCGTACTCGCTGACTCGGGTTTTATCCAGGTTTTCCTCAGTCCTCATAACAGGCAAATGCCGGGTAGGTACCCTAAACGTAGGCCTGGAACGTTTCCTTCCTTAAGAAAATATCGTTTCCGAATTTATCATTTCATCTCATGTATCATCAATGTTCACCGCCTGTAGTGCCTCTGTAGTAAAAACGGGCGTTTAACACTACTCAAAAAATAAAAAAAAACTGCTAAAATTCTGTCATCAATTGAATCTTATGTTATGATAAGTTTAAAGAAATAATTTATATATTACCGAAAGCAGAATTAATCATTGAGCTTCACTGTGTCTTTGATAATATTAACCTGTTCTAAAAGTACCACAAATTCCTAAACATTTTAATTGTGCATCCAATTAATAACCATCGTATACCTTCTAAGTATCTTATGCTTTCCTCGTTATTAATGACAGTTCAGGCATTTTAACTTTAAATAAACATTCTTACAGTAAAAGAAGGCATTTATTTCAAAGTAATTTATTATAAAATCGACATTAATATTAATTTTATGTTATTAATTTTCTTTTATAATTCAATTGGTTCGTTTCTTAAACATTTACTTCTGCAATATAGTGTAACAGTTTAAACTAATATTATAATATACCACTTCATTGGAGGAATTATTTATATGGACCAAATAGTAGAACACGCCGAGATAAAATTTGACAATATACTTTATATGTGATTTACATTTTGCGATTATCATTGAAGAATAAGAAATTTGGTTCTGTGATATGAACTAAAATATCACCATTATTTCTTATATGTGGTAAAGTTTTCGAATCATTTTTAATATAATCTCCATATGAGCCCAAAGTTTAAAATGTCCACGCCCGAATCCGAATAGCCTACTAATGTTTTCTTTTAGACTTTAACAAAATTGTTGTAGAAGCAACAAAGTTATGGAGTGGAGGTAGATGGTAATAATGCTCTGAGAGCACAACGGAACTGGGCGTGACATGAAGCATCACCCAGCACCATCTATCTATATTATCCACTTCCGTTTAGTGGTGCTAAGAGGTAAGGAGTTAGGAACACTCTTATTGAGCCTTTTACTTCGTTATAAGCTGAGCAAAAGTGCAATCTCAAGAACTTGTCCTCTTTCCAAAGCTTTTAAAATTATTATTGTAAAAAAACACATACTTGATAACTATGGTGCTTAAAGTTCCCGTTTTATGCAAGTACAGACCGTTTGCGGAGCATCAATCGAATTTGTCACAAATAATCCAAGAAAATGCAATAAAGTAATTTCAGGCACGGGCCGGCAGAGTGCGGTTGCGTGGTGCGAAAAGCCAGGCATCAAGACTGTATCATGCATATGCAGGTAGCAGCTTGTATTTCGTTTGAGGGAGGCTTAGTCAACTAATGGTTTTTGCGTTCCATGCTTTCATTGTGTGTAAACTGTGTGCTAAATGTTTTTATTTAGTTATATTACTACATATATATTGAAGAACGGAATCTTTTGCAATGAAGTTGTAAGGCTATTCACAAGTAAATATTCTGGTAACCATATTTCAAGTACAGAAACGGTTCGCCAACTTGTTAAAAGAAATTGCGCAGATAGTGACAAGAAACGTGTTCTTAAGGAAGAAGATTTACATGAAATTTAGGAATTTCCTAGGCAGATGCCAGCAGTGTATTGCCGCTGAGGAGCATTGTTTCGCATGTTTCTTATAACATACGCTAGTGCTTATTATTATATCTTTTAAATGCACGATCATTTTATTTTTTCAGTAAAATGTAAACACTAACGTTTAAAATGCTACCTTTACGCGCAGTGACTGTCTTACCTTTTCCGAATGCGGTGTTGTACTTCCCAAGTAAGCACTCAGGCGATGTAACTCAAACAACCTCACTGTATATGCTGAAATAATTGTTGATTAACGCCAATAGTTTGCTTAGTTTATCTGAAATCCACTATTCAGTTCATTGTTGATTTTAAAGCGTTAATCACAAAGCTTGTTTTTATTTGAAGAGTCAGTTAGAAGTTAAATTCACTGAATAAAGTACATGTGCCAACACTTCAAAGTCTGGTTCAGTGTATCGTGCATCATATGACAATATTAGCCAATAATGTGGTACACACTTTGCTCATCACTACCATATTCTGTTTTAGGACCTGTTCCTTTAAGGTAATATTGGAAATATATGAATACATTATATATATAAAGACAAGAGTAGGTGATAAAAGTAAATATTGTGAATCGAAGGTAACGCAAAGTATGGAAACAGATGAAACTAGTGATAAGAGTGTGTGGGGGGGGAATTAATACCTAAGATTTAAACCAGGTGATATACGCGCTTTATGTCAAACTATAGCTGCCATTTCTCTATCTCTGAGTAAACTTTCAGATTTATGTGTAGGTAACGCATCAATAAGTGTTAAATTAAAAACATCATCGAAATCCTTATTTAATGTTTTCTAAACACATTTCTGTTAAAGCGCCGAACGGAATATGTACTTATCGAATTCACTATTGGTGATATTATGATCGATACTACTAAGATGGAGGAAATGCGAATACAAATATCATTCATCAAACAAATAAATCGATTCTGCTCTAGAACAGATGAACCACAAAAATTCAGTTAAACACCTATCAAAATACCGTATCCTTTGTACATAATACCGTAATAATACAGTTTTATAGTTTAAATGAATTAAATAACTTATCTTAGTGAATTCTTGTTGAAATTTATTAATTAAGTGAACGTTTTAGTTATTTTGATTAAAAAATTGTACCATTTTGTCAGATGAAAAATATGATGAAGAAAATTAAGTTTCTAAGATAACTAATTAAAGTGCAACGCCCAAGTGCGCATACATTTAATATGCAGCAGTTTAGGGAAATAGCACTGAACAAATGTTAGATATTATTACCTAAGAACATATATTAAACGCCAAAAATGTTATATATAATATAAAATAAAAAGAATACTTATGTTATTACCATAGAAGACCTCTAGTAGTTCGAAATATAACGATTATAAGTGTGACTTTCTCTTAGTGTTTTATCCTTTTCTGCTTTTATAATTACTGATAATTGTTACATTGTTAATAGTGTTCCTTTATTTTTATTTTTATTTTATATTATATTATATATATAAAAGAAAAAATATATAATAAAAGAAAAAGAAAAATAAAGTAACACTATATAACATTTTTGGCGTTATTTAATTCATTTTAAACTATAAAACTGTATTATTACGGTGTTATGTACAAAGGGTACGGTATTTTGATAGGTATTTAACTGAATTTTTGTGGTTCATCTGTAGAGCAGAATCCATTTATTTGTATGATGAATGATATTTTCATTCGCATTTCCTCCATCTTAGTAGTATCGATCATAACATCATCAATAGTGATTTCGATAAGTACATATTCAGTTCGAAGCTTTAACAGCGATGTGTTTAGAAAACATTAATAGGATATAAAGTCTATACAGTTTAAAATCAGCTAAATAGAGCTAAGGGTTATAGAGTTATTAATATGACTAAACTTAGAGAAAATACTTAAATATTTAAAGAGCAAAGTGAAATAGTTTTATTATTTATAATGTTGCAAATACTAATAGCAAAGATTTTTAAAAGGTTTATGCACCAGCAGATGCACGTTATAAATCTGTGTGCAAAGTCAATAAGGACGAAATAATTATTTCAGCATATATTAGACTCTACAATTCTTGCAGATTGGTTTAGATCGTCTGAATTTCGTCCATCTGGAGAATGGTTGGCATAGCTTAATTTTTAATGTCTGATATTCATACGTTTAAAAGGTTGCATTATTTTTAACATTTTTAAAAATATTATTCATATCTACTAATTCCAATGTCATCATATCTTTTGTGTTCTAACTTAGCCAAAACTAATAACTACCATAGCACTTGTGCACTGTATAAGATGTGAAAAACTTCTCTTTGTGTTTAAAGTCTTACTTAGATACCGTAAGTAAGGTTTCGTTGGAACAGGTGCCATGTAGTATCAATTTTGTACTTCTTACCACTTGCTTTCCAAAATGGCATTTTAGGATTATGCATTTTTACAGTTTAAGATGAACAGCTTCTTTCATTATGGAAAATAAAATTCCTTAGTAGTTAATTGGTTTGTGTTTCAATTAAGTGAGAATTAAAATAGATAATATTTACCTTCTCTGTCGTTAGTCGACAGTCTTCGAGAGATATCGATAGAACGGATCTTCATTTATCCCGCTTTTCAATATGGAGGTATTCGGAGAGACAGAATAATCGATAAGATTTACTTCATCTTCTTTAAAGTATCAAATATACATTATAAAACTTATTTATTCAAACGTGGGTATTATTCGCAGGACTTCAGCTGCAAATTTATTCAAAAGAAACACAAATTCTAATTGTCCAACTAGTAGCTTGAAAACCATGATATAGTAACACATTCTAACAAAATACTTTTTTACATCACGTAACTTAGAGTTGTCCTCTAGTCCTCTAAAACAACAAATGAAAATCGTAGCGTTATGTAGACAGAATATATCCAATTTCGTTATAAGTTAATGAACTACACGAAATAATTTTAGAGAGTGTGGAGGTGTCGTAGACAGGTAATTTTAAATTGTAGACGTATAATTCCCCTAAACTTGGCTTAAAAATTTGTAATAAATTTATATTTGTATTATGAATACTTAACCTTTTCAAGCCATCTAGCAACAGACGAATGTCGATTGTCAGTAATGCTAATAGACAAGAGTTAAATATGGATTTAGGACTATTTCGTATAGAATAAGTATAAAAATAATATGTATTTGAAATTGGCGCACAAAATATTAACAAATTGTATAAAATGATATACTTACTTATGAATATCTACCTATTCAAAAACCGTGAGAATGAAATAGACAACCGACTAGTACAATTGCTACCATTCGATTTACTAATACCAACTGTTTTATTTTGTTTTGTTCAAATTTCGAAACTATGGCTATAAGTTTCTAAAGTGTCAGTACGCCGCTGACTAATGAAGATGACCCTCGAAAGTATAACACACGATAGAGAGGTTTCAAAATGTATCACTCTTGCGCCATGGTATAACATTAACTTCCGAGTAATTTGTTTTCGATTTCGAGTCCCGTTCATCACTTTTTTGTTGTTGTTGTTGTTTGTTTGTTTTTGTTTGTTTTCTGACTGTCCCAAGAATACAGTTTTAATGTCTCAATTTATACACTTAAATATTAACATACTTAACAATCATATACTTACAATTCTTGCAATTGTTATTGAATCGTCCATGAGTGTGTGTTAGGTAAGCTAAGTTTTAGGCATCATGTTAATGGTAAGCTTATTAGTCATTGTATGTTAGTAATATATTCATTGTTGATAAAGAGCATAAAACTTAAAGCGTTAAGTAAATTTCACTCACAATTCTGTAGTATGCGAATCGCAGCACTTCATATTAAATAAAAATAAAATAAATAGCACGACAAAAATTTAATCCCCGGTCTGCAAAACACCAGTTTTTGCGTTATGCATTAAGCCACAAAAGCATTTAAAGAGTTCCCTAAAGAGTAGGTTACATAATGCAAGAAAGCAAGATGTTCAGTGTCGCACTGTCAAACAAGATTTGAGGGATATTTATGACACTAAATCTTGAAAACGCTCATAACAAACTATGAAAAAGCAATACTTCTATGCTTGTAAGGCAGTGTTAAAGACATTCTAACCCAATTTTTCACCAGGCTTGGCTTTAACATCGCCTTATCACTATCTGATGCAAATATGATTAACACCTTATGTTCAGTTGCGGACCATACATTGCCTATCTCAAATTGCTTATATACAACATCTCTACATTCTCTGAAAGTATTTCGAAGTAGTTCATTAACATCCTGTGTTTTGACACTCCTTCGTGGTCACTTGTCTTCTTGCCATAGAAGGACTCCACGAGTCCGAAATATTGCGATCTCCAGTATGACTTTTTCTTAGTGTTTTATCTTTTTGTACTATTATAATTACTGTTAATTTATACATAATATAAATGAAAAATAAAGCAACAGTATTAATAATGTAACACATTAACAGTAATTATAATAGTAGAAAAGGATAAAACACTAAGAAAAAGTCACACTTGAGATCGCTATATTTCGAACTCGTGGAGTTCTTCTATGGCAAGAAGACAAGTGACGGTGATAAAAGTAAATATTGAGTATAAAAGGTAACGTTATGCATGGAAACAGATGAAACTAGAAATGAGAGTGTGGGGGGAAAAAAATTAATACGTAAGATTTAAACCAGGTGGTATACGCGCTTAATGTAAAAATGTAACTGCCATTTCTCTATCTCTGCGTAAACTTTCAGAGCATTGTGTAGGTAACGCATCAATAAGTGTTAGATTAAAAGCATCATCAAAATCCTTACAGTGAGATAAGGCATGCTGGGCAACCGGCAAGGGAGACTTGGTTTTAACAGAACGTCTATGATTGTTCATACGTAGCGAAACAACCGTAGAAGTTAAACCAATATAAAATGCTTTGCAAAGCTTATAAGATAACATACGAGATACGACGTTCTTAGAAGAACAAGTAGCAAATGAAGAAATGTTAAATTCTCTGGATAAATTAGGGCTGTGGAATGAATGGCAAGGCATAATTAGCGCACAGGTATATATATATTTGTTTTAAATGACCAGAATTATAGCCGAAATGTAATAGATTGTTTAAAAAAAGGATTAATTGAAACAGTGACATATGGAATAATGTATATAAATTTGGTTTTACATAGATATTGCAACATGCAACTAATACATTCCATTAAAAAGTCCTGCCGCACATTGCCCGAAATAAGTATTTTTCTGAAGTCTTCATAAATGGAACAGAAACACTTTCTACCTTGGGTATTTGGTTTAATGCAACAACGACAACAACAACAACAACAATATTATAATAATAATAATAATAATAATAATAATCATCATCATCATAATAATAATAATAATGGATATCTACATACTGTTTCATTTCCTGGCACGTTGATATGATTTAGAAACTGTGGATTTTAGTAAAGTAAATATTAATAAAAAAATACATTAGCATATCAATTCACAATTATGAGTTAACCTTTTGGGGAGGCTCCCCCCTCTCGAAATTTTCCTCGGCCTGAAAATAGGAATAGGAATAGGAATATTAAACATATATATATATATATACATACATACATATATATGTATGTATATATATACATACACACACAGAGGGTGCCAAAAATGTATACACACTTCAAGCAAAAAAACACTGTGTTAACATACCAAAACTGAATTCACACGAACAGAAAATGTGAGCACTAATCATCTTAGACTTATACAATTACAACAGTTGCTCAAAATGCCCACCATCGGCGTCGATACACTTCTGAGTACGTTGAACTACTGTTTGAGCAACGTTTGCGAGTGTCCTCAGCGATTGCAGCACATGCCGTTTCAGTTTCTTCCCGAAGTGCTGCCAGTTATCTACTGTATACAACAACCTTAAGAGTTCTCCATAGGTAGAAGTCTAACGGACTTAGATCCGGAGAACACGGTGGAAACCTCTTAGTCCTATCCACTGCCTTGGATAGTGTTTGGATCCAGAGCTTGTTGCTGTGCGAGGTCTCCTAGATCTGCCCTTGTGAACATCGCATACGGTACCATGAGTCTCAAATTTGTCTGGAATGCCTGCAGTTGTTACTCGCGTTGGCGGTTCTGTTCTGGGCACACGTCTCCATTGCCTTTGAACTTCAATAACATTCTCGGTTTTCCAATACCACTTCAAAATTCCTTTCCCCTGTACAAACGATAATCTTGGCTCCATTTTGTCGTAGCACCGCTATCATAATGCATGTGAGTCACATCTGTTTACAGAACATCATACGATAATCTTTGCTTCATTTGTTCATTGTTGATTTACCTATCCCGTAGCAACGCTATCATAATGCATGCGAGTCACATCTGTATACAGAACATCATACTACACATTACTGTTGTTTTTGGCCCAACTTTGAAATATATTAAATAGATATCTACTGAGAAAGTGTACATACATTTTTGGTTATTTTTAGCTAGAAACAACATTTGAGTCCAATTTATTTCATTGTTTATTAATTAAAGTAATTCTTCCTTTTTGGCGCTATATAACCAGGAAGCAGACGATTTCCTGGTACGATCTTCACAGGAGATGAACCAGAGCCAGAAAGCAAGGCTGTCTTCAAAATGGCGACATTCGTCCTCTTGGCCAAGGAAAAATTCAACCCTACGCTGGAAAGTCTGTTTACTTTCTTCTGGAATATGAATTAGCTACTTTTGGAGCATATGAGGAAAGAGGAAACAGTGAATCGCGCAATGCTGAAGAACAAGCAGATTTCAGCAATACGGAGCCGTTGCTGAGGACTTTTATCCTTCACGACAAGGCACGTCCCCACATGGCTGTTGCAACTCTTGACATCATTAGAAGATTGAGATTTCAGATTTTATAGCAACCTCCATTCATCCCTTATCATGCTTCTTCCGATTACCATGTGTTTAGACCCCTGAAGGATGCTTTGAGGGAACGACGATTTGAAGTAATGATGCGGTGAAATAAGCGATGCTAGAAGACACAACCAAAAATAGTTTTTTCTGATGGAATAAAAAGTGGGTACAACAGTATGAAAAATGTATTGAAATGCATAATGATAATATAGAATGTTTGTATTCGTAATTGAAATATATGTTTGAAAAATACAGTTAGCTGTTTATTTTTGAACCTCGTATTTCAATGGCACCATTGAAATGGAACCATTAACAAGCGCACGGATTCAACGTGTTTTTATATTAAAATAATCCTTTTATTTAATACAATTTATTACATTTGATATTTTACTATAGCCTATAAAACAAAGTATTTAATAAGAAATACAATTTTAATAAGCTAAAATAAATAAAAAAATGTTTTAATTAAAAAAAAATACTGGCACAAAATAACAGAAAGAAGTCTCGTTATGTATGACACACACAAGCTCAATTTATTTTATTTATTTCCCCCCCCCCTCGCTCCTGAGTTTACGGCATTTTCAGATCTGAGCTATGTCGTTCCTAGTGAGCTAGCGGTACCCATCTTCGGAAGGGAGATAAAGCTGTAGCTTTACAACATGTAAAAGAACCTTAATCTGAAAGAAGAGGCTAAATTTGGCAGGAAATAGGGAAAATAGGCAAAGATGGGTTAATTTGCAGCAAGTATGGAAAATAGGCAAAGATAGCCTAATTTTGCAGGAAATGGGGGAAATAGGAACAGATAGGCTAAATTTTGCTGAAAATATGGAAAAGAGGCAAAGATAAGCTAAATTTAGCGGGAAATGGGAGAAATAAGCAAGATAGGGCAAAATTAGCAAGAAATGTGGAAAATAGGTGCACTTAAGGTAAATTTCGCAGGAAATGAGGGAAAATAGGTAAAGATAGGTTAATTTTGCAGAAATTATGGAAAAAGGGCAAAGATAAGCTAAATTTAGCAGAAAATGGGAGATATAGGCAAGATAGGGTGAAATTGGAAGGAAATGTGGAAAATGGGTAAAGATAGCCTAACTTTTGCAGGAATTGGGGGAAATGGGCAAAGATAGACTAAATCTTGCAGGCATTGTACCTAAATAGGCAAATATGTGTGCTACATCTTGCAGGAAATATAGAAAATAGGCTAAGATAGACTAATAGGCTATCATAGGCTAAATTTTGCATAAAACGGGGAAAATATGCAAAGATGAGCTAAATTTTCCAGAAAATATCTAATAGGCTAAGATAGGAAAATAGGCTAAGATAGGCTAATATACTATTATAGGCTAAATTTTGCTTAAAATGAGGAAAATATGCAAAGATAAGCTAAATTTTCCAGAAAATGTGACTAAATAGGCAAAGATAGGCTACATTTTTCAGGAAATATGGCAAATAGGAATAATAGGATAATTTTTTCAGAAAATGGTGCAAAAGAGGCCACAATAAGATAAGTTTTCCAGAAAATGGGTCAATTTGGCAAAGATAGGCTAAATTTCCGTGAAAATGGGAAAATTATGCAAAGATAGCCCAATTTTGCACGAAATATAGAAAATAGACTAATATAGGCTAAACTTTGCACAAAATGATAATATGCAAAGATAGGCTAAATTTTGCAGAAAATCGGACTAAATAGGGAAAGATAGGCTACAATTTTCAGGAAATACGCCAAATAAGCAACGATAGGCTAAAATTTCAGAAAATGTGGCAAAATAGGAAAGATAGGCTAAATTTGTCAGAAAATGGCGCAAAAGAGGCAACGGTAGGCTAAAATTTCCAGAAAATGGGGCAATAAGACAAGATAAGCTAAATTTCCTAAATAATGGGTAAAATTAAGCAAATATGCGCTATTTTTGCACGAAATATGGAAAATAAGCAAAGATATGCTACGTTTTCCAGAAAATGGTGCAATTAGGCAAAGATAGACTAAATTTCTTCCAAATGTTAGCATAACTTTGATATTTTTTTCGTTTTCCTACACATTTAGCGTATTTTTGCCTGTCTTCGCCTTTTCCCACCAAATTTAGCCTATCTTTCCCTTTTACTTCAAAATTTAGCCTATATTTCCCTATTTTTCCCTTTTCTTACAAAATTTAGCCTAACTTTGCCTTTTTCCGCCACAATTTAGCTATCTTTGCGTATCCTTCCGTTCTCATGCAAAATTTAGCACACCTTAGCCTTATTTCGGCCATATTTAGCCTCCCTTTGCCTTATTTTTCCTAGTTTGGCTTATATTTGCCTTAATTAGGCAAAACTTAGCATATCTTTGCCTTATTTCGTAAAATTTAGCCAATGTTTGCATTTTGGCACATTTTGGGAAATATATACAAATAAAGGCTAAATTGTGCCGGAAAAAGGGAAAGATAGATCAATATAGACTAATTTTATACTTAAAGGCAATGATCGGCTGAGTTATCGAGCAAACGCCAAAAAAGGGCAACAGAGGCTATCTTTTGGAGGAAAAAGGCAATATAGGCAAAGATAGGCGGGAGAAAAAAAAAAAAAAGCAAAGATAGCCTAAATTTTGTAGGAAAATGGAAAAATAGACATAGGCTAAATTTTGGTGTAAAACGTGAAAGATAGGCAAAGGAAGGCGAAATTTGGTGGGAAAAGGCAAAGCTAGGCAAGATAGGCTGCATTTTGGAGGAAAAAGACAAAGATAGGCTAAGATAGGCTAAAACTGGGGGGGGGGGGGAAGATAGGCTAATTTTGTTCGAAAAAGGCAAAGATAGCCAAAGATAGGCAAAATTTGGTCTATAAAGGCAAGGATAGGCAAAGTTAGGCTACATTTGGTAGGAGCCTCTCTTTGTTTATATTTGTTTATCTTTGCCTTTTCCCTCCAGAATTTAGCTTATCTTTGCCTATCCTTGCCCTTTTCCTCCTTTAGCCTTTATCTTTGCCTATCCTTGCTTTTTTCCTCCAAAATTTAGCCTAACTTAAGATAGGCTAAATTTCATCAGAAAATATGGAAAATACGCAAAGATATGCCTAATTTTAAAATTTTCAGAATATGGGCTTATGTAAAGATAGGCTAACATTACCAGAAAATGGGGAAAATTAGGCAAATTTTTTCAGAAAATGAGGCAGGTAGGTAAAGAGAGGCTAAATTTCATAAAAAAATGGGGATAGTAGGCAAAGATGGCCCTAATTTTCCAGAAAATCACATAGTTAGGCAAAGATAGGCTCAATTTTCCAGAAAAATGGGAAAAATTAGGCGACGATAGGCTAAATTTGAAGTAAATATGGAAAATATGCAAAGATAGGCTTAATTTTCCAGAAAATAAAGCAAAACAGGCTAGGTTAGGCAAAATTTTTCAGAAAATGGCGCAAAATAGACAATGATAAGTGAATTTTTCCAGAAAATGAGGCAGGTAGGCAAAGATAGGCTAAATTTCCAGAAAATGGGGTAGTTAGGCAAATATAGGCTCACTTTTCTAGGAGGAGGAGAAAATAGGCAGATATAGGCTAAATTTTGCAGAAAATATAGAAAATAGGCAAAGATAGGAGAAATATAGCAGGAAATGGGGGAAATAGGTAAAGGTAGGTTAAAATTGGCAGGAAATTGGGGAAAATAGGCAAAGATAGACTGAATTTTGTAGAAAATATAGAAAATAGGCAAAGATAACATAAATTTAACAGAAAAAGGGGGAAATAGGTAAAGATAGGCTAACATTGGCAGGAAAAATAGTTAAATATAGGTTATATTAACAGGAAATGGGGGAAATGGGCAAAGATAGGGTAAAATTGGCAGGAAATGTGGAAAATAGGCAAAGATAGGAAATTTTTAGCCGGAAATGGGGCAAAATAGGCAAATATAGGCTACATTTTATGGGAAATGAGGGAAAATAGGCAAATATAGGCTAAATGTTGCAGGAAATGTGGAAAATAGACAAAAATAGGCTAAATTTCAGGAAATGGGGTAAATAGGCAAAAGTATGCTAACTTTTGCCGGAAATATGGAAAATAGGCAAAGATGGGCTAAATAGTGCAGGAAATGGGGTAAAATATGCAAAGATAGGCTAAATTTAGCAGCAAATACGAAAAATGGACAAAGATAAGCTAAATTTTGCAGAAATTATAGAAAATAGGCAACATTTATCGGCCGTTTCAAGCCCTGCATTGAATGGGACGCTGGTGATCTGAGATATTTAAAAGTGTAAATTAAAAAGAGAAATAAGTAATAAATTTAAAAATTAAAAAAAGAATTGAACTGTATTACTTTCACCAGAAAGGAAGACGAAACTCGTCCCCGTTTCTTTTCTACTACCAGAGTCGAGAATGACCATCTCTTCTGTTCGATCCTGTAAAGGATGTGGTAGATTAGTTTTCCCTCCATTCATTCAGCCAATATATGTGTTCATGATCAGCCCCCACACAGATGGGGAATAATTTACGCACATAGTCATCAGTGATCTTTACGATCGTCCATGATCCAAGTCTGAGCCACTTTAACGCCCTGTTAAGCGAGTTTGACCCCTGTTTTGATGTACTGCTCCATTCCCCTTTAAGATTTTAGCATTCATTGTACTTATAGCGAAATCATCACTCTGCATTGCGCAATTGTCTGCTGCCTATCCATATCCTTCAAAGCCTTCCTTATCTATAGCCTTCCTCAATGCGCTCTTATTACCCTGATCCATCATCCAAATGGAGCCAGTCCTATTGTTTCCAACCACTTTCGTAATTTGGATGCCCATGTTCGTGTTCCTACCCATCCCCACTTATGTATGCCCTAAGTAAAGTTAATTCGTTGCCGCTACTTCACTACACTGCCCATACACGATTGTGAACAGTTGTTATTGCCCTCACAACACTTAAAACTCCGGCCACTCATGATTCGAGCTACTGCGTATCTCAAAACCATAGTAAGTAAACTGCCACGACATAGTACTTAAACTGTATATTTCTTACAGCTTGAATCATGAGGCGCAACTCTTAACAAGCACTTATAGGATCGACACATCTAGTGTAATTTTCCAGCTTTCTTTTTCATTTTATGTTTTTTAAGTGCGCACATTTTGTGTGTGCGTGTTGATAGAAGGAGGGGAGAGAAAGAGAGAGGGAGAGAGAGAATCATTGTCCCGCCAAAGCGATCTAAAGTTCCCTCTAACGACCTTCCCAAGGAGACTCCCGTGCTGAAAAACTGTCCATTAATATGGTCCTATGTTCCTCTATCAACCAAGGACGTCTCTAAGTTCCCTTCAGGCGCTTCCAAAAATCTGTCAACTCCTCTAAAATTACCCAGTGTGCTTAAAGGTAATTTTTCGCATCAATATAATCGCTATTTATCCCGCCGAATATTTTGCATTATACTTACATGAAATCGAAGCAAAGTTTTAAAAAAGGTTTAAATAAAACAATATAATTACAAGAAAAGTGGAAATAAAATGAAAATACGCGCTAGTAAAATCGGAATTTAAAAACAAAAAGAACGAACGAAAAGAAAAATGAAACAGCAATTACCTTATTTTAGGTAAGTACTTTTTTTCCAACAAAGAATATAGTGACGCACATCTATTGTCGTTAACGACCCCGCTATAGTCCCTCTAGTTGGAAAATGTTGCAAAACCAGGAATATAATTACGATGCTTGTATCCGTAGATCCAGCGCCAAAGTATCTGAAGGAATTGAAGGTCTTTCTTAAGAAATTTGACAACTTGACTTGTCAAAAACCGTAATATATTAGGTATTCTATTTTATTGTATCTCTCGCCAAAGTAATTGGCATGCCCTAAAATACTCAATTTTTACATAATTCACTATTAAATGTTCAATTTATCCCATTTCTCTTTCAATTGATAAGTGTATGGCTGGCCAGTTACGTAGGGCATAGTTCTTAATGTAACAAGGGAAAAGAGTGAAGGTGCAGGAAAGGGTTGGAAAAGAGACGAAGAAGATCAGTTTTCAATACTACGAATAGAATATTTAATAATTGTAATGCCTGACCTTGTTTCGGCTGCCTCAATAAACGTCAAATATTATGACTGATGTTTATTGTAATTTAACATGAATGTCCGAAAATAACACGTCGCGTGTCAAAATTCATTAAAACCCCTCGCAATATGACATCACGATTTTTCACCAGTAAACACAGAAGACTAAAATACTTCCAGAGGCATGAGCAGTGGTAAACTAACTGTAAAATCAAAAAGGTGTTAATTATTTCACAACTTCTTCTTCACTTCAAGTTTTGGGCAAAGGCCTCTTATGCCTTCACAGAAATTTCTATACATTTAATGTTTTGGAATGCATAAAGTGTATAGGCTGTTTAAAATGTGAAAAAGGTTCTAATAATAATGACTTTTATTATAGTTACCCTTTATTGCAATATACTTCTCACATCTTTGAATTAAGATTTCAACCCCTCCTCTAAAATAGTCAGAAGTTTTGTCTGCAAAATGGGCATTAACAACATCCGTCACTTCTTCGTCACACTTAAATTTCCTTCCTTAAAGGTCTTCTTGAATTCTAAAAAGAGGAAATAGTCACTGGGAGCTAGATCTGGGTTATAGGGTGGATGGTCGATGTCCTTGAAGCCACATTTCTTCACAGCTTCCTTTGCAACAAGAGCTGTGTGCACAGGCGCGTTGTCGTGAAAAAGGCGCACACTACCATTCAGGTTTCCTCGCCTTTTCTCTTTGATGGAAGTACGTAGTCTGTGCAGTAAGCCAGCATGGTTCTCCCCATTTACTGTGGTGTGCCTCTCCTTGAAGGCAATGAAGAGTATTCCTCCGCAGTCTCAAAAGATTGTGTCCATTATCTTCTTGATTGACTGAATGAGTGACCTTGACTTTAGAGGCGGTTCTTTGGCAGGTTTGCGCCACTCCATGGATTCTCTTTTGGCCAAGGGATCATAGTAGATGACCATAGTTTCATTTGCTGTAACAATGGTTTGCAGAACTTCTCTCTCGTTGCCACGGCAGAGCTCCAAAAATGCCTGACGACAGATTACTCGTTGCTTGGACTGAGGAAAGAAGTCTAGGCATCCATCTTGCACTAAACTTATTCATATTTAAATGTTCATTAATAATTCGCAGGACTGTTGTTTTAGAAACTTTGTTTGTAACTTTGAGCCGCCGGTCTTCCATAATTTCTCCTTCCACAAGAGCATGTTTTCAGGAGTGAACACCTCCAAGGGCCGACCTGCACGCTCTTCGTCCTCAATGCTTTCTCGACCCATCCGAAAAAGTTTGGCCCATTGTTTTAGGGTAGAATATGAGGGGAATGCTTCCCCATAGACACCGTTCAATCGTTGTTTATTTTCATTCTTCTGTGAAGAACTTAATAACAGCTCGAAACTCCATTTTGAACATGTCACAATCTTCTACACATAACCTTCTTTATGCAACTATACCCGAACTACTGAACACAGCGGAGCGGAAATTACAGTTGCAAATTTTTTACTTAACGGATAAGGTGTGACACTAGAATAAAGATTTTGTAAAGGCGATAATCCTTGGCCTACCCTCGTACATAACGTATCATATAACAATGTACTTCATCTGAAAAAGCCATGTGCTAATTCTATGTGGAAATCATTAGGAGCTATAATTAAATATTGCCAGATGTCTGTAGTGAAGAAAAAGAACATTGGGAATTGTGGAATCGATTCTCTAGGATTCCTATAAGATGAAAGCACTGCATGAAGTTGTTCAATATAAAGTTGAATTATATATCGAAAAGTTATTAAATAAATCATTTTCTAATCCAATTTGCTACTATAAGATATTTGTGTCCTCTCTGAATTTAAACAATATGAAATCAAAGTGTCTTTTCTATAAAAATGTCACCGACCCTGGTTTAAACCATGATTCCTATGCTATTATGGATAACATCATTTATATAAATAGATTGTATTGCAGTATTAGCTTAACCATTAAAGTGTTTTAAATTAAATCCCTGCTACAAGAACCTATGAGCTATCCAGGCGTGTCTAGCCAGCCCCACCCGTACGACGCCAAAAGAGGATTACATGCTCAGTAGAACGACAGCTCGTTGAGTTTCGAGACCGGAATGCATCACCTCTCCATCAATTTGTTCTCTGAATGTCACCATGAGGCTGGGTGTATTCCATTCAAGCATTCTGAAAAGTTGTTCAAGTTGCTGAAAATTAAGAGAACTTTGCTGGAATAAAAAAGTTCTATGCAGCAAAATATTCAATACTAAATTTTATACTTTGAGGGTAAATATCCTTAAATATGAAAATAAATATATAAAAATTTAATTAAAAATGCAAAAAACATTCAAATGTTTTAAATGATATAAAATGTTTTTGTTTACCATAATCATAAACAATCTTTATTGTTGGTCAAAATCCTTAATAAATTGCTACATTTTGACACAGGTTTTGTGCCTACTTTTTACAAATTAACTGAAAGAATTATGTGAATAATAATAATATTTGTGAATATTTTTAAATAATTGAATTGTTTTCGGAGATCAATTTGGTTATAGGAATGGTCGAAATACTACAAAGGCTGTAAGTAATTTAGTTAATTTTATTTTAAATGCATTTGAATATCACGAATCTGTCAGTGACCTCAGTAAGGCTTTTTACTTGTTGCATAATCAACTTATAGCCAAAATTGAACGTCTGGGGATCAAGGACATACAACTGAAATTAATTAGTTCTTATCTTTAAAATTGTAGTCAGTGTGTGAAAGTCAATGATATTTATTCTGATCGTAGTACAACTAAGCTTGGAGTACCACAAGGAGCCATGCTTAGTCCAATTTTATTTATAATTATAATCGATGACTTATGAAAATATATCAGCTTACTCTGTTGATTATGTGTATTGTACAACCTTTTGATTAAGAAACATATTCATTCTGAACTTGAAGCAGAAAATAACCTGGTTTAAAAATAAATGAAAAATTTAAATGAAAAATAAAATTGAAAATTGAAGATTAAACAAAAAGAAACCAGAGCTGTAAGATACTTTGTATTTATGTGGACTATTTCACTCATGTGATATCATCTTAAAACTGAACAGTAAAACGATTTTTTTTTAATTTTGACCAATCATAGCCCGATTACGGAATTAATTTATCCAAAAAATTATCAAATCCGTTTTATCGCACGAAGTGCATTTGTCTTGTGGTCAGTGAAACTAACTCTATACCTCCACTGTATAATGCCTGAACACGCATCACTAAGAGGCAGTGAGGAGCTATTGATAGCAACAAAAGCATGGACAATCAACATATCATATCGCAAAATGGAGGGTTCTTCAAAGCGTTTTGGTGATGCGTCAAATGTGCAAATTGATCTTATCATTAGAAATTCCAAACCACAGAATACAGTTAAAATAGAGACGCTGTATGTTATCTTTTTTTTTCTCAGTTGGTATTAGAAAATCGAACGGTAGCGATTTTAATAGCAGACTTTTATTCATTTCAGTTTCACAGTTTCTGAATAGAATAGATAAACATAAGTAGAACATTTTACCAAGTGTTAAGATTCTGTGCGCGAATTTCAAATAGATATTACTTTTATTCTTATTCTATTCATGAAATAGTCCAAAATCCGTATTTTTCTCTTCTCTATTGGCATTACTGACAATCGCCATTCTTCTGTTGCAAGATTGCTTGAAAAGGTAAATGAAAATATGCAGTTATTACAATTTTGTAAGCCAAGTTTAGAGGAATTATATTTCAATTCTTATTTTATTCGTGAAATAGTCCTAGTTAATATCACGAGAGGGTCTGAGATGACCGAGAAATTTATCTGGAAAACGCAGACTCTATTAATTCCTTGAATTGGGCAAATTATTGCATTACTTGCGTAACATACTCTTGAGAAGAGCATTTCTTTTAGGTAGTTTGATAAATCTGGAACCTATGGATTACTTTAATATATCATACTGCTTTCCTTCAAATAATTATCAATTATGGCCTATTGTCATTGGGTAATTCTATGCATATTCATAAAACATTAATTATTCAAAAAATGGTTATAAGAACCCTGTGTAGGGTATTTTCTATAAATCATTGTAAAACTCTGTTTAAGAAATTAAAAATCATTACTGTGATATCTTTATATAGTTTAGAGATAGTACTCCGAGTTAGGATAATATTCATAATTTGCCTAAATATAAAAAACCACAATTATAATACTAGATACTATAATAAATTTCACTTGGCTAAATACAGGTTAGATAAGACTAAGAATAAATTTGTTTATATGATTCTCAGGATTGGCAATAAATTTCCTTTGAATGTTTTTGAATTCAACATAATTTGTTTAAAAAGTTTTATTGCTAAAAGGCTGCCATTGGCTAAATATAATATTGCGATAATAATTAAAAGAAAACGAATTAGTTATTCATTTTTAGTGCAGAGTAGAGAATTAAAATATTAATAAAAATTAATGAAATAATAATTGCTAAACCTGCTCTGAAATGTGGCCGTATTTTTTTTAAATAAGCTTATTATTTTAACAACTTATCTAATTAGTAAATTTGTCAAATTACTGATAAGTATCACAAATTTTTCTTTCTGATAATGTCAACTGAGAATTAAATTTTCTTGTGGTAAATCCATCTTTCTTAACAATAATAACAATAGACAAACGAACTAAATAATCTCCATCGATACAATGACGTTATAAGTATAATAAAAGAAGGCATTGACTTCAGAGTAATTCATTAAATGCCAACATTAATAGAAACTAATTATAGTATTTTATAATTCTTATACATAAAAACAATAAATGAAATTATTTTGTAATAAAAGATTTATCGTCCAAATTGCTACTAAATGATTTTAAAGGCACCCAGCTGGAGCTCTTATTTAAGAATATTTTTGTTAATAAATATTGCAAAATTTAATTGTTCAGTTTTAAATTTCGTTGCTCATGTTTTTCCCTCTGGAAGACGCAGAACTGTGGTGCTCTTTTTATGCAGAGATAATTTAACTTCCAAAAAATGTGAGTAGGAGTCAAATATGTACAATTTGTACATAAACATATCAACGGATATATATGCCATTATTTGCTGACTTAATTTTAGTGCCTCAACATCAGCAAACTAATTTCCTTGGGGCTTCATTTAGCTGGTGTTTCAATACTTGCCGCGCGCGTGCGTTTTGTGTTGTTAATTTCAAAGCGGTAATCGGTCTGTGCTGAAAACGCAGTCTCTAAGGTTTATTTCACAGTTCTCAATAATGAAATATGCTTTGTTAACTCTGGCAGGAAACGCTGAGCTATATGATGTGCTCCTTGAAAAGAACATCGTTGCACTCGCAGCAAATCCACCTCATAGTCTGAAAGTTCGGCAAGCATCGTTTATAAAGTTCGCGCGGTTGCCAACTTGAAACAGCCGGAGGTACAGTATTGGAAAAGTTATGCAGATTCCGCCTACAAGTTTGCCGCAAGTGGTAATGGCATTTAAAGTTAAAAGCCTGAAACACCGCGCATACAACTTCAACTATAGAGTGCTTAAAAATATGCTTAATAAGAACTGTTGATGATGTTATTCTCACTTGTAACATTCTAGTACTTAAGTTATTGCAGAAGTTATCACACTTGGTCTAATGTTTTCTGAGCATAATATAAAGTTTTAAGGTTATATCAAATAAATAGGTAGGTTCCACAAAGGTCCTTAATAGTGATACTCCTTAATTGTTGTATATTGCATTGTTACAGATAGGTATAATTAAATTATTTAATCCTCATTGTTATAGACCACACAGTTCTTTCAGCGATCTAGTAGAACATAAATATTTTGCCATCCATTAGTATGGGCCTCGCTTCTCGAGGCAGGTTGGTACCAGAGGGTGATATGTATTATGGCTCGGAGATGTAGGAAAAACATTAAGTTGTAACTTTATGATCAACACATTTATAACTATATAGGGCAGACTGGATCAGTAAATAAATGGAAGACATATTTTAATAGTGAAAAGGAACGTTTTAACACGTTCTTTTGGGTTAGTCCGTGATTTTTAATAATAGACTATCTGTTAATGCTACGGTTTATCCACGTATTCTTTCTATATAAATGCCGACCGTCGATAATACTGTGACTTTCAGCACTGAGAAAGGCCGGTGTGGCGTGCCCTCGGCTGCTGACTGCCCAATCATTCTGCTGCACGAAGTGAGGTCCAAAAAAATGTATATCACTGTCTTTTAGTAGAAAAGTCTTCATTTTTCAAAATAACACTTAAGTGAGATAAGATAACACGTCAAGGATGTACTGTTCTTTAAGACCTGAGTCGAATATTTGTTATTATCCATTTGCTAGCTAGTTAAAAGTTAGGAAGTCATTATATATTTAAAAATTAATAAAAGGAGTCAGTAACAGCTTCCCAGAGATCACCTAAGTTTTTATTTTATCCTTAGTTCTCACACTTTTCAATCCATTTCCCACCATTCTATTTTCTTGCTGATGTTGACAGGTTCAGTCCTTTAGCATTAAGTAAGTTTATCAATAACCGCTTGACCGCCATATCTACAGTCCACAATTTTTGCCCTAATACACAGTAAATTTACTATTCAAATTAAGACCATTGAATTATACAGTCTTGAGCCAGCTTTCAACTAGATTCCATGTTGCTGCAGTATTTAAAATTTCGACGAAAAGAACTTGCAGAATAATTTCTGGAAGTTTTCCCCGTGAGATATGAATTGGAACACATGATAAATTGAACAGACAAAATTAAGGCGGTATTCCGGATTTCAAAATAGTTCGACTGAATACAGCTTCTGAATTGTTTCTCTGTTTTTTTTTTTTTCATCAGTATGAATTGTTGTATTTATCTTTTTTCAACTTCTTCCTGTGCTGGGAATATTTTAGTCAAAACAAGGTAACTCTTTGAAGTTGTTCAGAATTAATAACACGGCTACTTGGAACGAAATCAAATTTACGTAGTTCTTCATAAATCCATATGTACAGGTAATTTTTTATCTAAAGGGGTTATTTTTTCACGTTTTAGCTGGTTAGTCACAGTCTAGCCATTGTGTCTAGATGTTAGGAACACGATTACAAATCTATTTTTCATCTCAGATTACTATTTTCTTAATAAATTTTTCATCCATGAGATTAGAGTTAAGCTGTCAGCGTATATCCATATGCCACTATTCTTGTTCTGGCTTAATTCATAACGTATATATAGATTATGTCTATATGATTTTCTTACAGTCTTCATGTGACGATTTACCGTTTCAGTCGATGCACTAAGTTCTTTAGGTAATATACGTACGCTTGGCGATGAATGTAAATGTGACATACAGACTTGAATTACGCAAAATGTAGCATACATTATATCTGTATCTCCACTGGTGAACTACTTAAACCGTCATTAGGTGACATTCCTTGATAGTTTCTTCGCTTACTCTTTCACAGATTTCTCCAGTCATAGAAGCTACTTTGTAATCTCAACAGGATGTAAATTTCGTCATTTATTGTTGCTATTTCGTTTTCTATGAGTATTTAAAAATGTAATGTCTAAATTATGAGTTATCTCAATATTACATCTTCTGCTGATGGGGGGGGGGGATAAAGAGACTTTCTTTCACCTACAATCGGGAGACTGGAAGGTGGAAGAGTGTTTGCTACAGTTATATTTTTTGAGGATAATGTAAGGACATTTTCTGTCTAAACGCCAAGGAAAACTACTTTTATGATGAATATTTTAAAGGCTCAGGAACCCGTGGGCGCTATGCAGTGACCCCTGTGAGCTTTTGTGGCCATGTGGCCACGTTTTGAATACGTATTTAAGGGGAAAATAGTTGGCACGTTTTTGATTATCAACTTCGCTTTACCAGAGGCAGTAGACGAGAGGCACACAGATGCAGCATATGTAGCATGCGTCATTAAAGTAATAGAGGTAACGAACCATAACAAAGTGTCGTGTGATTAAACATCTCAATGCGTTTAATGAAGCAAGGTTGTGTGATTTGAACCTCCTCCTTCCATCCCCCTCCTCCCGTGACTAATAAGACACGAAAGGAGACTTCGGTCTCTCGAACGACCCGCGGGTACACCCAACAGCAACATCAACATCCAAGTAAAAATACCGCTTCAAGCTGAATGAAATAAAATGATATATATATATATATATATATATATATATATATATATATATAAAACATATATTAAATTAAACGCATTACAATTATTTGGATAGCTATGGCTCAGGACTAAATTACCCCAGAGAATAAAGGAAATAAAACTATAGAATAAACAATACCTACGAGAGGGACTAAACAGAGCAAGTTCAACCCTCCATACAATGATACCCGAAGTAGACCATGCCTTTTATTGATATCGGATAGTGCCCTTTTTGCTATCTTCATCTTAAATATAAACAAATACCACCCATGTTTTATTGTAAAAAAATCTTATTAAATTTTTTAAAACATTCTTAAGGACACCATGAATTTTCACACTTACCTCAGATTAAGTTACTTCTACGAACAAAGCAGAAACTGCGTCAGTAAACATTCGGCTGAATTCGAATGTGCTCACTCTTATGGTAAATTAATCTTTTCTGCCAAATGCTCAGTTTGGGAATAATATTACTTATACTGGCCAATGGAGAAAATGATACAATATCTGAACTTACGATCCAATTATAAAAGGTTAAAGTTTTTTCTTTCCTGCAATCAAAGTTACCCGCAAAGGGATAAAGACGCTGAAGAAAGTGCACCATCATTATTATACCCAAAGTAAAGCTCTCAGTTATACAAGTATGGACACGCTTTGCGGCGGATTTTGCCGACAACCGAGCTCCATGATTGGTTCGCCAGCATCAGCCGCCATTTTGGACCTGATTTCTGTGTTATGCCATACGCTTATATGGAAAACACTTTTAAATTATTTTATTTTAATTTAGTTAATGTGCCTGGGTTTTGTGCATTTGGTTGTACAACTCAAGGAAAGAAAGGCGTTACGTTATATAACATTCAAGATTCAATTTGACAGGTAAACTGCATTCAAAATTACTTATATAATGTAATAAAATAATTGTCAACATGACTACGTTGTATTTAGAAGTGACTATTACTAAATGTATTATACTTACAATATAATTACTGTATTACAGTAATCTCTGCGCTTATTCTCGAATACATTTGTCATAGCTTTCAAAAATTAGATGAATGTGTGTAATTTGTGAACGTGTTTTGAAATTTTTTTACATAAGAATAGTTTACCACAGTCACGTAGTTTATTTGCAATGCCACTATTACAGAAAAAATAATTTTAAAATGCAACATGCTACAGTAAGTTAATTAAATGCACGTTCATAATTGTAAGAAAAGAAACAGAAATACAGATCTATGAATTACGAATAGTTTAAATTTTCAGGTATATAATTTATTTTATTTATCTCTTGTTTTCACACACCAATTAAAAATATAGATTTCTGGTTGTCATAGCCATTTTCATTGGACTAATTTAGAGCAGATAAATGTTAAACTACATAAAAGTTTTTGTTCTAAATTGAAATTGGTAGGAAGCCCTCTAAGCCCTGTAATTCTTATAATTCATTCTTAACTGACACGTTAACTATAGGACATATAATTTATGTCAACACTGATAATAAATGCATTACAACAAATAGTTGAAATAGTGAATAGTAAAATAAAATGATAGCTTCTTATTTTAATTTTTACGTGTTAAAAGGATGTAATTAATAAGAACTACGTTTAATATTGCGATTTCTGTTTTAACCGATGGCAGTTTTTTCCTCTGCCGGCAAATGATCCATCATTGGCCGCCGAGTTGGGATGCGGTACTACGCGAAAGTGCCGTAACTATAACTGACATAGTCTCAAAAGTATGCATTTTCTGTCTGACCTAGGCCTTCTAATGCAAAAAGAAGAACATGAGCAGACGCAGAGGTATCATTCAACAGTATACCACAAATATTTTAGGAATTAACTGTATGACAATCGAGTAAAACGACAGAAACTTAACACATAGTCTTATGGGAGTTAGAGACGGTTAGGCCTAAAATAGAGCGTGTCCATACTTATATAATAGAGGACTTTAACCCAAAGTACACATAGACCACACAATGCTTTCTAATATTCTCGCTATTTCATTGTATGCTCTTTTTACAAGAATTACAAAAGAAATGTATTGTAACTTGTTTAAAGCAAAGCCTACCGCTGCCACCACACTAGAACAGAGGGGAGTTTGTGGGGTTGAGGCGAGGTGTACAAATTGACAAAGCACAAATGCACAGATCAAGTTGAGGTGAAGACAGAATACACAAACCGGTCAATAGTTTTGTTTGACAATGTATCAGAGCACATCAGTGCCGGTGTATTTGCGATCGATCTAGCGTTTGTGAGGTTTGCTTTCTGAACGAAGAACTCATTCACTAAAACCCAACAATCTACAACGACATTTGTGCATACATGAGTTCAAATCGACGGTTACTAAGCCACGTACGGAGTTGACAATGATTGGACATTATGCGCGTTAATCTGCGTACTCCGTATGCGCCATATTGACTATACTAATGACACTGGCTGCATGTGATGACACTGTCGTCCCTTGTTGGTGTGGACTTGATCTTTTTATATTTGCTAACGGTCCAGTGTGAGATGGAATGTATTAGCTTCCAACCCCGAAATAAATTAGAATTAGCATATTAATTAATCTTATGTAACTTTTTTTTACCAGAGAGCAGAAATGCTCTAGCCATAAAAACTAAACCTGGTCATGAGGACAGAGAAGCCTGTTGCCTATTGTAGCAATATTTTGTACAGATGACCCCAAAGCCAATAGGGAAATCAAACCGCTATTACTTGGAGAATTGTAAAGCAGAATAGATGTTTCTTTTGTACATTGCCAGAAATTTTTACTTTTATCATATTAGGTAAGGATAGGCGTAATAAACATATGCCAGCTACGGGAGTGACAAAGATTGCGTCTTAACCCTACTTACTGAGCCAGCGACATAACAACTTAAAATACAACATATATAAATGGTTACATACATAGCATCACATTGTCTAATATTATAATAAAATACAATTAAGTCATTTTAATTCTATTTCTCATTTCTTTCTACTGACCGCTACGGGTGGCTGAGGTCGTTAAGGTGTGGACTCGTGAACGGGAGGTCTGGGGTTCGAATCCCACCAGGACCGTCCTCCCTGATTGGGTTTGTTCCAAAATTTCCTCAGTCCCCATAAATGGTAAATGCCGGGTAGGCACTCTAAACTTAGGCCGGAACGTTTCCTTCCTTAAAAATATTTTCCCAATATATGATTTCATTTCATGTATCATCAGTGTCCACCGCCTGTGGTGCCTCAGTAGTAAAAACGGGCGTTAAACACTACTAAAAAAAATCTTTCTACTGGACATCTCCATCTCATCTTTATTTCCTATAAAAATTCTCTTAATTTAGATATCTGAGTTTGATCTTCAAAAATCTTTCTAAAACTTCTTTATCCCTCAATAACCTTTGCCTATCAAACTTACCCTCCATTCATTCATTGAAAAAAATAATATACCATAACATTCCCAATCATGTCTCTTAATTTCCAAACACGAATCGAAACCAATCCCTTCCTTTTCATTCTTCCTTCAAATTACGATATACTTTTCCTTGTCTGAGTCATTAGTGAAATATATACAAGAAGGAGACGCATTAAAGTTGTATAAATAACCACTGCAGTAGTTTATAATGTTTATGGTTCAATTACTGTTAAATATGTGCATTAGTACGTATTCTTAGTATGCCTTTAAAAACGAATTAATTTTAGGATAAATATTGGTGACCCTTTATTTCTGTATTTTATTTGTAACGAACTACCCAGTAATATTCAAGATGAAAACTTGATTTTCATAATAAAACTTACATTTTGATTAATAAAAAGGACTATTAAAGTTTTTTGAGTGGAGAAAGGAGCTAAGTATTTTTTTTAAAAAAAAGTATTGTCCCACATGTGTGAGTAAAGGTAGTTATGTATTATTGAAACTACCATGAAGAAAAGACAAAAAATTAAGCAAAATAAATGTAATGAAAATTTTAATTTCTAAACAGTATCTTCTTTCTTTTGAAAAGTAAAAAAATTGTCAGTTCTTTCTCCGCCTGCTGATTCAATTGTAGTAGCAGCTTTTTCAAAAGGTTACTTTTCCTCTTAGTTTAAATATTCTTTCACTGTCCGATGATTATCCGAGAGTACAGAAATGAGGCACAGTTTAGTTGTATGTGCCTGTATTAATTTTGGTTGTTAATGTTCATTTACCAGGAACGTAAAACGGTTACTTAAGAACGTGCTCAGTAAAATAAATAGGCATTTTTTTATTTTACTTCTAGGTAGGTGAGTTTCATTGCGTAAGAAAAAATGTTCTGCGAGCTCCTTGATTTCAGTGCCTTAATATGTTATTTCCTTCGTCATTGTAATTTATATATCAAAAGATTATTTTTCCCCACAAGAGAGAAATGCAAGCAAGGAGGGGTGTTGCGGAAAGAATTATACAACTGAAAATGTCCAAATATTCCATTTTGGATGAAACGCCTGGGCTTTAGATCACCACGTCAATGTTAGCTTTAAATTTCTCTTTTTGCTGTAATACGAACGGTTCTGAATATCCCATCCACTTCCCCAATTTAGGGGATAAATTAATGGTCTTCTAACTATCGCTTGTGTGTTTAATCCCTTCAAAATAGCAATCAGATTCGGAAACTAACATGCAATTAAAACCGAATTCGGTTTGACGTAAGAAGATAATATTGCATGAGATGATTTTCAATGCATATTGTGATCCTGTTTGGTTGATGTATATCGATATGGCTGTGGTAGGTTCAATTGCACGCCAGTTTTTGCATGCAGCAGGGAAGCTTTCACCATAAACATAATTGGAACGTGTATCATTTATAAAACTTTAAATTGACTTTTATTATTTAATGCTTTACCTGCCACTTTCCCGATGCAAATTTTCCGATATTAAGTTTACTGAAGTATTTATTGGCAAGAATGTTAAACATTTACTCAGTCTGATTTCATATAAAAGTCTTATGCTTATATCTTGCGTAATAATATTATATAAAAATGTTATTTGTTTGTTCTGATGAATTTGATGTTTTCCATCTTGTTAATATCTTCATTTTTGCTATAAGAAGATAATCTGAATATACGAGGGTAGGTCCAATAAATATTCGGCCTAACCATTTTCTAGGTATGATAAAGTCAAAAACTATATTTCACATCAATATATATCCTTTATTGAAATAAATTTCTCACATCTTTGAATTAACATTTCAACCCTCCCCCCCCCCAAAAAAAATCAGAAGTCTTGTCTGCAAAATTAAACAGCATCCATCACTTCTTCGTCACACTTGAATTTTCCTTATTCGAAGGGTCTTCTTGAGTTTTGATAAGAGGAAATAGTCACTGGCGGCTAGATCTGGGCTGTAGGGTGGATGGTCGATCTCCTTGAAGCAACATTCCTTCACAGCTTCCTTTGCAACATGAGCTGTGTGTACAGGTGCGTTGTTGTGAAGAAGGCGCACAACACCACTCAGCTTTCCTCGCCTTTTCTCTTTGACGGAAGCACGTAGACTGTGCAGTAGACCAACACAGTACTCCCCATTTACTGCGGTGTTCCTCTCCTTGCAGTCAATGAAGAGTATTCCTTCACGGTCCCAAACGTTTGTGGCCATGATCTTCTTGATTGACTGAGTGATTTTGGCCTTTAAAGGCGGTGCTTCCTCAGTTTTACACCATTCCATTGATTCAGTTTTGGATAAGGGATCATAGTAGAGGACCATTGTTTTATCTCCTGTAACAATGATTTGCAGAACTTCTCTCTCGTTAACACGGCAGAGCTCCATAATACCTGATAACAGAGGGCTCGTTGCCGCTTTTGGAGTGAGAAAAGAATTTTAGGCACTAACATTATTCATGTTTAAATGTTCATGAATAGTTCGAAGGACTGTTGTGTTAGAAAGACCCAACCTTGCTGCTATTACTGTAGCTTCAGCCGCCGGACTTTCATAATTTCATAATTTCACAAGAGCGAGGTTTTCAACAGTGAACACCTCCAAGGGCCGACCTGCACGCTTTTCATCTTCAATGCTTTTCGACCCATTCAAAAAAGTTTGGCCCATTCTTTTACAGTAGAATATGAGGGGGGTGCTTACACACCGTCCAATCGCAGTTTAATTTAGTTTGGAGTAAGTCTTTCTTTTGTGAAGAACTTAATAACAGCTCGATGCTCCATTTTGAAGATGTCACATTCTTCTACACATAATCTTTTTATGCAACTATATCTAAATAACTGAACACAGCGGTGCGGAAGTTACACCTGTAATTATTTACTTAAAAGATATGGTATGACACCAGATATGGCTTTTGTGAAGGCGATAGTTCTTATCGCGAAGCCGGAATCTTATGGACCTACCTACCTACCCTCGTATGTCACTACCTCTATGTATTTTGTGCTAGTTATTAACTTTAAGCATTACTGACTTTAGGCACGGCGTTGCATTTTCCCAGTAATTTGCCTAGCTTAGATGGCCCGTAACGCAAATAAACTCACTGTATGTAAATTTACGGAAAATATCTCAACAAATCTGAGGTTTAATGCAGTATACAATAACTGATGAAATAGTTTCATCTCTCAGGTCTTACACTTTCTAAAAACATTAAATAATTGTCAGCAGAAAACGCTTGTGCATTTATCAGAAAGATATCCATTATTACAAGATAAAGATATGGAGTACTCTGAAGATACAGAAAAATATTTTGAAATGTTCGAGCTATTCTACACGTTGTTAACAGATCGCGAGTGTGAAAAATGCTTTTTTCCAACAGGATGGGGAAACTTGGCAAACGTCCCACGTTTCAATGCCCCTTTTCATAAGGTTTACACAAAGGAACGGACCATGAGCAAAGGTTTGTGACTATCTCGTTCTACTTGTAATATATTGTAGAAGTTATTGAAAGACAAACTTTATGAGACAAATTGTCGTACGTTACATTAACCGAAGGAGAGCATTCGAAGTTACATTAAAATCTGTTGAAAAATGCACCATGCTATTTAGTTACGATTTTTTTTTAAAAAATGTACGCTTCACTATGCTTCTGTTAATTGCTTTTTATTCATTAATTTTCAGGTCAGTTATTCTGCGTTATTCTTTTAATTTATTTTCTATAAGATTTGTGCGTTCAAAACCCAGAATTCTAAATAAAATAAGATTTAATAGGATTCACAGTTTAACCCTTGCTTTATAATGCAATTAAAAATCATCTTGGATTTTAAAACTCACGATTCTATTTACATAAGTAGCAAGATTCAGGAAATTTATTGTTGCTTGCCAACTAATGGTTCCCATCAGTTTGACTGGACTGGGTGAACGTTGCTTCGAATACCGTGCCCGCACCAGCGGAATCCTGACTATTTATGCATGTGGTTCAATATTCCTAAGATCAAGGTAGTTAGCATAGATGATAGCTAAATTGAAATACGATTGGTTTTAAAACTTCTACATTGCCATACCCGTAATAAGGTTTTTGTTTGGGTTCATAAAATTCAAAAACGCCCTATAACTTTTACAAGTTATTCTATTATTTTGACAAATGGGTGTTTTTTAAACTTTATATTTAATTGGCAGTCTTATGCTGATTCTTTTCATGGCATTATGAACTGCATATAAGCTACTGACCACCACTACATTTATACTTTATTTATTGATAATTACGCTTTTAATTCTTAAACACTTTTATTGTGGTTTTTATATTTTTTCCGTCAAATGCTCAAAATTACATAATGTAATAACTTAAAACTGACCCTCTGGGTTCACTTAAAGGTGCCATAGGAATGTTAACAACTTAAGATTATTTTCACTATATGTTTCTCTGGTTTTAATTCAGTATGTTATCACCTCAACATGCAAGAACATTGTCAGATGGTACTTTCACAAGAAGTAGCTACCCAATTTCGAAACTTTGGAGAGCAGTAACACACGAGTAGGGTAGCTTTAGATCCCCTCTTCCTGGCAATCTCGTTTACTGTCAGTTTCGTTTTATTTTTCCTTTTCTTTTGCATTGTTTCTCTCTTTCTACACATTAACAGGTGGAGAGGAAATTCCCGTTTTCTTTGATTTGTTCAGATTGAAAATGCACAAAACACTTCAAAACTCACTAATGAATTAAATTGGCAAACGAAGAGGGCGCTCTACGAGATAAAAGTTTTGTTCGTCCATTTTCAATACTATATAAAGCGTTAATTATTAAAGGATACTGGGAGTGAATTTTCAAAGTACCAATTTTTGTATGAATTTTTTGAAAATGTTAATGTGATTGCATTGCTGCAAGTTAATATGTATTTCAACTTTGATTCAAATTGGATAAATACCTTGCGAGCTATAAATTATTTCATGTATTTTATTATGTAAACATGACTTAAAATAAAAATTTCCCACGCGGCTCTTGAGTTGAGAAAATTGATTGGCATTTATGCAATTGGAGCTTTGAACCCCATACAAATATTGTAGAGAAACATATTTTCAATAAATTTGATGAGTGACGTGTGATAATTTTTTAAATCTATAAGAATCCATCTATTTTATAAACCTATCTATATTTTAATACATTTTAAACAAAAACGATGACGCATGGAACATTTTGAATGTATGAAAATGAAGTTTTGAGAAAAAAAACTGCTTTATAAAAACATATTCTGATTTAAATACTTGTAGAGTCCGAAGGCAGGAGGTGACATGTGAATATTGACTCTCTGTGGGTACCCAAAGGTTCAAAGAACCATTTGCTGCATAAAAATAATATTTTCTATTTTTTGACCAATTTTGGCCAAAATTCCCCCCCAGTATCCTTTAAAATTGTTTATAAAGAAAGAACGGATAATTATTTTCAACATAATGCTTTATTTTCAGTAATTAAATTTCATTGATTTTAAAATCAGAATTACCACTTTTTTATAAATCATCATAAATAATACTACGCTTTTTATACTTTATGATTGCGTTAACCACGATAATCATTTAGGGTTGTTAGTTCTCAAATTGCGGATATGGAAATGCTCACCAGATATGACAAATAAAATACCCAGCATACTAAAACCAGCAGAAACAAAATTACCGTGGAAGGAATTTTTCTCAGGCACAGAAACCTAATATGAAAGTTGGGGGTTATAAAGAAGGCCGGTCACTTTATCAACTTGTAATATTCATACAAGGAATAGGCCCGTAAGAGCAATGAGGAGCCTACTTGAACTAAAGAAGCGAATCCGATCCGGAAAGTGAGGTTATGGTTCTGGGTGTCGTTGACTTGATCAAGTTGTTTTAACTTAGTTTATTATCCAATAATTCTGTCATAAATATTCTTTATTTGCCTATAGCTAAAGTTCAAAATATTTTAAATATCCTGATAACCTCCTTTTAACCCATTTTTTTACATTTTTTTCCCAAAATTATAATTGCCTTAAGACAAAAAGACCAAACTTTCAAAGATATTTTCATAAGATATGCCTTATTTTCAATAAGTTTTTATCCTTTATTATAAAAATTCACCGGAAGCTACAAGATGAAATACAAGTTTTTATTTTCTCTTGCAGCCCCATGAGCATTTCCTTAGTTTTCGCTCCCCATAATCTGAGAATCGAGGATTAAAATCACGGTCCTCGATTCCCCAACTGCTTATAAAAGCTCCATTAGCACTCCAGGTAGCATATGTCTACATTAATGTAAAGAAGCTATCCTAATTAACGCCAAGGCTAATTAAGAAGTTCGCTCTCTCTCTCGTGCAAATCACAGGGAGGGAAAATCTGTCTAATTGAAGCCGTGGTTAGCTCGGTCGGTCTGCTGTTAAAGACCTATTCGCGTGTTGGTGTATCGACCCGTTTCGCACTTGTTTATTTTACTCCCGGCCTCGAGCACTCCGCATCAAATATTAAAAGTGTGTGAGCAATTGCCAATAAGACTACCCAGCAGTGAGGTAAAAGGTGGTGAGGCTGCAAGTTGAAGAGGCAAAGTGTATTCATTAACATTGCACACATAATCTGCCCATCAAGGATTTGTTTCATACCACAGTGTTGGAGAGGTGCACGCCAGTCAGTAATGGTAACTATTGTGTAGTTTATGTTTACGATATACTCTTTGACAGTTAATTTTAATGTTCATTGGCTTACTCTACATGTACAAATGGAGGCTTAAATTTTGTTTATTTACCACGCTCTTTAACACCTCAGGTTATCAGCGTCCCATTCAGTGAAACAGCTGATAAATTTTGCTCAGAGGCCTCTTCTTTCAGGTTTGAGGTTCTTATGTGCCGTAAATCTACGACCCATTGTTTTACTTTCGTCCCTAAGGAACCATACTTAGTATTCTTAGGCCCCCCCAAAAAACCCATCGACTCAGGTCGAGATTGAACCGGTGACCGGCAAGGATCCCAGTTTCTGACTGACATGGATAAACAGTTTAGCCCTTTTTTATACTTATATATTTAACATATAAAACATTTTAATTCTAATTTACATCCAAACTAAATTTCGTTAATTTTCTTCAGCTCACTTCTGATGAACTGCTTTAAACGTGCTTAACTGACATTAGTAACAGTACCGTGTTTTAAATGTTAAATTTAAAAATACTATGGCAATAAATTATTTAGAACCCTTTATAAGTACGTTCAATGTGAAATCATTATTGTAAAAATATTAAAATAATAAAAAATATACACAGAGACACTTTTAAAAGTATCGATACGCAAGTCCATCGGCCAGCTGCGTAAAACCCATCCTATTCCTATTATCTGCTTCCGTGAACAAGTAATATCACAAGAAGAGCTGAGATTGTCTGAGGTCAAACCCTCGAGTGACATTTATTTGGATTATTTCACGAATAAAATAAGAATTTAAATATAATTGCCGTAACTTGGCTTACAATATTGTAATAATTGTATTTTTGTATTATGAATACTTCATCTTTTCAAGCCATCTAGCAACAGACGAATGTCGATTGTTAGTAATACCAATAGAGAAGAGCCAAATACGGGTTTGGGACTATTTCATGGATATGATAAGAATATAAGTAAAATATATTTGAAATTTGTGCACAGATTATTAACAGTTATATAAAATGTTATACTAACTTGTGAATATCTTAACTATTCCTCAACCGTGGGAAGGAAATAGCCGAAAGTCGACTCTCTCTACCGTTAGATTTACTAATACCAACTGAGAAAACTAAACCAGAAAGCATTTTACTATTCAGAAGAAGTGTTTATTAAGATTTGTGGTTCCTCGGGCATATATTGTTACATAAGAGTACTTTATAATATTATTGTTTGGCTGAATACACGAAAAAATTGCTTGAGCGAATGTACATTAACTTAGTTAAATTTAGAATACTGAAAATGCAGAAAAGTGGTCTGTGATGCGTGCTCAGGAATTATATAGTGGAGGTGTAGAGTTGACTACGATGACTACAAGACAAATGCACATCGCGTGGTAAAACGGATTTGATAAATTTTTTTCGATAATTTCACCCCTTGATTCGGCTCTGATTGATCAAAATTCTAAATTTTGTTTCGTTTCATTGGTCTATTTTAAGATGACATCACATGAGTGAAATAGTCATTGTAAAACTTACAATACATCTCAATAACAGAATTCTATGTTCATCCTCCTTGGTGCATCGCCCATTTTTTGGGACACTCAACCCATTTCTCAACCCACATCATTCATACTTACCAGTTTCTCCGTACTAATGAACTGAATTTCTGTTCAAATGTTGAGAACAATTTGTGGTTTCTATCTCTGTAAAACACTGAAAAATAAAGTGCACACAACTAATTCTCGCGCAGTGGAGGAATTTAAAGAAAACAATCGAACAGAAATAAGCTCATTAGTACAGAAGAGCTGAACAGTTTCGTAAGAAAGTATGGTTTATGCATCAAAGGAGATGAAATATAATTTCAGAATTTTCTATATCAGTTATGGTGGTGTAGTGGCGTAAAATTCTTTCGGTATGGAAGTAAAGACATGGGTCCGGTGTCGTATATTTACGGCACGTAAAAATTTTCAAGCCTGAAAGAAAGGCCTCTGAGTAAAATTTACCGGCCGTTTCACTTTCTGAATAGAATGGGACGCTGGT